>MU224591.1:929730-940605 GCA_018584345.1 Thuja plicata | reverse complement strand
AATTAAATTAATTTAATTTCATCAAATAAAGCAATTCTTAATAAAAAAGAATTCAATTATCTCACATGTTGAAAACAATTATTAAATAAATGAATTAAATATTCATTTACCTTCAAAGAGATAACTCTAATTACATCACATCGGTTACTCCACCCATCTCTCGAGTCCACATGGGTAACTTCACCCACCTCTTCAGTTCAAAAAGGTAACTCATAAATAGCTCTTCAGTTAACCAAACCCTATCTCCTCTTTACCAAATGAAGAGGTGGAGTTTACTGAGGACCTCTCCTGTTCCTTTTGATCTCAACCATTCATCTCCCCATCTCTGGGATTGATCTCAACCATTCATTTCATCACCAATTCCTATATAATAAACCCTTCACAACCATTTGAAGGATCCAGGATTTCAAGCTCTCATGCGCCATTACTCCGTTAGTTTGGTTCTAGCATTCAAGCCATCTTGTGATCACACACACACATTTCAATTATCAAATTCTCAACGCTTCTCAAGTCAGATGCTGCCCCGCCAATACTGAGCATCAAGAACAGTGTTTCAGAAGGAGTAGAGAGAAACAATAGAAGCTTCCTTTCTCTTGCTTGTACATTTTATTGCTCATGTTTCTGTTATTCATTTAGTAGTCATTGTATACTTGATTTGCATTCATTTGTGAAACCTTTTCTACTAACCCTCATCTTTGGAAAGCTGTGGGAACCAGAAAGAGAGGCGTACAGATACATTAATGTTAGTCTTCTTCATTTGATTCAATATGTTGAAGGGGATACTCACTGGCTTTTTAGGACCCTTAGTAACCACAAAGTCTAGTTTTGAAATAGGAGCAACCCTAGGCTCCTCTAGTTTCTTGCCACTATGATTCAAATTCTAATTTGGATCTAGGGTAGCTTCCTTTTCTAGTGTCCTTGGGATTGTGGTGTGAGTGACTTCTTGTAAGGTTGAAGCTTGAGTTATTATAGAGGGTGAAACATTCTCTACTATTCCTTTTTTTTTCTTTGGTGTTATGTGCCACAACGTTACTACACTCACAATTGTTACCGCATCAATCTCCTTGCTGTCAATTCATAAAAGTAGAGTCCCCTTACAAATGGGCTTGAACCCAAAAATGGATTGATTTACATCATATTTCTACCTTGAAATTTTTGGTTCCTCTTGCAATGCACCTTGATCATGAGGTTGATAAAAATGGGAACACCACTCATACTCTTGAGAAAGATTATTTTGCAATGGGACAAGTTCCTTGGCCTGATTTAGAGTTGTAGGAGGAACATTATTGAAAGGCTTAGTATGGCCCCATGAACCCTGCATTTGATGTGATTACTTATTTAGTTGAAAATTCTAATTATGAGGCTAGAAGGGCTGGCTACCTTGAGCCTAATGTATTTCTAGTGTCACCACCTTATTTCCAATATTCTGCAACCCTAGGTTAAAATCATGTTTAATGGCCTTTTGTTCTTGCATCATATTTTTGAGTTCATCTAACTCATTGGAAGATGTAGAGGCTGGTGGGGCATCAATGAGAGGTTGGCTTGTAGACACAATTAGAATAGGAGCCACTATAGATTTCTATGTAGGAATCTCTACAAATAGAGGCATTAGAGCCAATTTTCTAGCTTGTATTAGATAATTTTCAGCCCTTATGGATATATTATATTTAGCTAGAAGGGCATCTCCACCCATTGATTGTATCATAGTGTATATATCACTATTTAGATATCTAACATAATAAAATAATGTATATCTAGGAGATGGTTTCATTAAAGCGGGAATCTTATCCCATGCTTTCTTAAATTTATAATTAAAATCTACCATGAACTCATGGGGTGCGCTTTTGATTGTAGTCAGCTATTCTAAAAGTGATTAGTGATCACTTTTGTCCTCTGTATCATCTTAAAATGGAAGCACTTCCATGTTAAGAATGTTTAGCCCTCCTTAGGGGATGGGTTTGACCTCCATCATATCATCCTCCTATTTCTGCATCATCCTCTGCTTCTGTGCCTGTTTAGGACCCTGATTGGGCCTCTCCGGGCACCTTCTACCCCACCTGGCATATTTTCCAGGGGTTCTGGCCCCCTGGGTCAAGGTCGACCTTGAACCTAACCTAGGTTAGGGTCAACCTCGACCCTGAATAGGGTCCCCCTTTCAAATCTGGAAGCTTGTCGGCTGCCAGGGGTCATCCAAAATTCAATTTTCCCGCTTCCGGGTCGGCTGTTTCAGGTTCCAAAGCGTTGATTCCTAAATTATATTTAATATAGGTCCTCTTCTAGGGGCATGGGTCTAATTGGAATTTAATTATCCTATGTCAGCCTCCTTAGAAGATTGTGCCCTAATTCCATATAAAAGGAAGCCTCTCTCTCTCATTTTCTCTATGTCTTCTAAGTACAAAAAAGCTCTAACCAAGATTTTGTCAAGAGGCAAAAGGTTCAAGCATCCATTGTTATACATATTTCCAAGATTTCAAGGTGTTCAAGTCTTCCTCTAAATAATTCAAGTTCTCCATTGAAGATCAAGGATTCAATCTTTCAAGCCTTTCAAGGGATTAGGTGCAAACATTCAAGACTCGTCATTCAAGCCCTAGATCTAGCCATCATGGTGGTGTGATCTTCCTTCAAGATCCTTTGTGCATCCTCAAGATTCTTTCATAATCTCTTCAAGGTGGATTCCAAGCATACAATCATGGAGTTTTATGGTTTCTAAAGTCCATACTTTCCTACTTTCATATTTGCTTACATTTGAATTACAATTGCATGTCTATTGAATATCATAGCTTCATTGTTAGATTCAATTCTACTACTTGCTAGCATTCTATACTTTATTGATTTCAAGGTTAATTCCTAAATTAGGGTTTGACTAAGGCAAACCCCTTGCCCCCAACAAACAAACCTCTTTTTCTTGCAGGTACAGGTTCAGGACTGTAGATTTGAGACCAGATATGGATACCCTTTTCAGCTTTCTTTCAGATGACGCGAACAAATTTTTTGTCAGACCTATGTAGGTCAGGGTCGACATTATTGGGTCAAGGTTGACATTTGTGGGTCAAGGTCAACCTTTTTCATAAGACGACATCAAAACGGAAAAAGATTTTTGGGTTTTGTTCGTCTCTGCGTTCCGGTTCGGGATCATCTGTCAGTTTTTCCAGAAACAGTCTACAAACCTCAGAAAATAGAATTCTTTGATCTAAAATTTTGTAAGGTTGGTTCTTCTTCCTATCCTTTTCAATTACTGTAGTTAAACATATTCATTTAATCAATTAACAGAATTTAAGATCCCCTTCTTTGTTCTCTTTCTGAATAGTTGATTCATTTGTGCATTAAACCTTCTTTTGGGTTGATCAACTTGGATCTTCCATTTGTGCATTTGAGGATAGAAAAGGAGCATATTATCTTCTCCCTAATCAAAATTGCAATACACAATCAATACAATTCAAATTAAATGCAAAGTAGGGTTAAGGGATTTAACACACTTTAAGCAAATCAACCTTACAATTAACAAACAATCTTCTTCCCCCCTTTCCATCACTTTACATTTTGGTAACATCTCTATTTTATATGTTACATCCTCAAAATTCTTGCATAGCCTTTCACCTAGCTCATCCCAATTATGGATGGTGTTGTGTGCTAATCCTTTATACCACTACAATGCTTTTATTTTTAGTGATGATGCCAAAAGTCTAACAACAACATCATCCTCTGTGATACCATGAATGTTATAGATATTTGAGACTTCTTAAATGTATCCTATGGGGGAAATGGAAGTTTCACCAGTGAAATCTGGTAAACATTTTAGTGTAGCCATCAATATGCCTTGCATTCAGGCTAATACAAGAGGGATTCCACCATTTAAGGTAAAAAAAATCTTGAAATCTAGGGACAACCATGTGGAATAATGGTCTATTCAAATGAATGGTGGAGCCATAGGTTGTAATGATCTAATAAATGGAGGAGTAGAAAGAGATCTAGGGGATGGAGCATTTTTTTTCTACCCTTATTGATGATAATGAGAATCTACTTCCCCTTCTAGAACTTGAAAATGAGATTTCAATATACTGTAAATTACCTCTAGAAGATTTCCTTGTTTGAATTATGGGCATGAATTACAACAAATATGGTCTAAGAACCAAAATGTGGAAATGGACTCGCCAAGTGCTTGAGTTTGAGCCCCTTGAAGGCCATGATGCCAGGAGAAACCCTAATTCCTCAGCATAAATTTTGAAATTCTTTGTTTAAAATCATCAAACTAGCAAGTTGTTTTGAAAAAATACTTGAAATCTTGTCCCACCGGGCATGCCAAAAACTATTATCATAAAATATTCCACCCTTTCTTGGTGTATGACCCCCAATCAACCTTGTAAAACATGGAAACAACCTCTAAGTGTGGGACCTTGTGCATGTGAGGTTGAAACTCTAGAGAAGGTGAACTTCCTCTCTAATCTAGATGTAATGTTGAACCAACCCAACACTTGAAACTACTTCTAGCCTATTCTAACAACTTGCAAAGAAATGAAGGAGAAAGATTGTAGTAAAATAAAAGGCAAGGTGATGCACCAAATTAGAACTTTGGTCTCGTTCTTCCTATGACTGCACAAGACTTCAATAAAACTACCCACACTACATAATTATCTATATTTATCAGCTCCTAGAGAATCATGAAAGTTAGAGCTTAATAAAACTTTTAAATAAATCTAAAGATTCACAAACAAAGGTATATCTAGCATGCTAACACATTCATACAATATGGGAAAAAATAAAATACATCCAAATAAGAAGACAAGTAGATTTATACAAGGTATCTAGACTAAGAAATAGGTAAATAATAGTTTCATTAAAGTAAGGTAAGGGAAGTTATAGTTGTAGAAAAACACATAATTTTGTAAAAGAAACAATAAGAAGATCCTCTAAAATGATACAAAATTTCTTTTTAAAGAGCTATCATAACTCTGAGTAAAACATTGGAGTTTAAACCTTGATCTGGGTTGAGTTAAGCTGTAGGACAAGTAGGATAAATCAGAACAAAATTTGATTCTTGTGATACATTTGGATCATGAAGTGACATAAAATGGCCAAAAGAATACATTTAGTAGATGAAAGGGACAATCCATACCATGTAAGTGATAAATGGGAATGGAGATGCACTGGCGTTGTGTTTACAAAGCCAAAGAAGTAGTTCAACATTGAATTTTCAGTCTTGGAACTGTGTCATGGGCGTTAATAATCAAATTGTGTCGCTAGCAAAGAAACATTGAAACAACAAACACGATGTGTTAGCAACCCCACACACCCTCAATAAGCATCACCCAACATGTTGAAAAATTAAAGTCAGGCCACCAATTGAACATTGATCATTGATGAAGATCCCTAGTGCGTGAATGGATAATCAGACACAACAAAGAAAATCACCAACACATGATTAAAACACAACCATCAATGAAATTAGCCCTTTAATTAGATAGTTGGAAGGAGACCTTATATGTCACAAACTCTAGAGTTTTCCAGAACAAAAGAAGACCCTCAACGAGTCAACAAGTAGAATTAGTCAATAGCTAGAAGCCACATCAGGCACCCAAAAGAACTCGGGAGGTCGGCGAGGCATGAGAGAAATCCCAGCGAGCCAACAAGTGACCAAAATAGGGGAACAAAAGCTTACGTGAATGCAACAAAAGGAACTCAGGAGGTCGGAAAGGCACATAATGAATTCCAACAATTCAGCAAGTGAACACAAAAGGGGAAAAATTTAACACAATATAACCCCACGTGCACATAATTTATGTCCCTGGGTCATCGTGGGAGATGCCAAAACCATAAGTGAGATAACTATTGATATTGTGGCGGCTGATTTTAGAGGTTGCCCTAAAACACATGTTATAAGCGGCTGAGATGCATAATGCATTGTAATATTGGTGTACTATTTTGCTGGATAATAAGAAAGGCTGGACGGCTGTGTAAGGTGGACATAGCCCAGGTTTTGGGTGAACCATGTTAAATCTGTGTGTTATCTGTGTTAAGTTTTATTCTTTTTTTTTGTTTTCTGCATATAACTGTTTATTCTTATATTGTTCCGGATCTATCAAACCCTAACAATAACATGACATGTTAACTACAATTTTTTGGATAACACGACGTATTAACAAAATGCCAAAAACTTGACTTGTTAGCACACATATGAAAGAGATTAGCCCGTGAGGAAGGTGTCTCAGATCGGTTATCTATGATGGGCCAGTGGTGAAGAAAACAGACAACAATACCAAAGTGGTAGAATGAACCTTTGAAAATAAGACTTAAGCAAGGATTGGATTGGGGTTTTGAGATTGAAGCCAACAAAGGAATGAGACTCAACTTAGTACATTAGGGAAGGAAAACTTCAAAACTTAGAATTCTACAAGGCCTTTACTGATATATATAATGTGTAAAAATCAAATTTAGGCCTTGGTGCCAATGTAGGGTTGTGTTAACTTCTTTATCTTTCAAGTGTGCATTGTATAAAACATGGAAAATATTTCATTTTGGCTCTATACATTATTATGTCATTTTATTTTTCAAATAATTTTATCTTTGAAATTTATTTTGTGGATGAAAACCCGTAGGATTTTTTATAAGTGGATGAAAACCCATTGGTTACTAGAATTAGAGGATGAAAACTCTTTGGTTCTCGATGGCATTCTCATTGAGGGAATCTGTTGGAGCTTCACAAATTTGTATAAAAGTTCAATTTTCAATATGTGTATTATGGGATGTAGACTCATAGTAATTGTTATAGTAGTTGTAATAGATAACATAATAATCCATCTTGCTATAGAAATGAAAAAACCAATCAATGAAAAAACTATGGGAATTTTTGAGTCAGTGGTGTAAGTTGCATATGTCATGTTATTTGTTGTTTGACTTAATTTAATGAATTTTATCATTTTTGTTTTCAAATTAGTTATATCTTTGGAAAAATTGAGTTGCAACATTACACAAAACCATATTTAAAATAGAGTTCTTACCTACATTACTCTTCCTCTTCTTGATTGTAATACTTTATTCAAGTTCAAGGTCTTTTTTATTGTGTCACCTTTTGAAATTTCATTCTCAATGGCCTTCTTAGAAGTTTGTTTATCATATGTTTTAACTTCTTCTATGCCTAGGTCATTGATCTTGTAGGAGCTATATACTTTAGGATACTTGAAAAACCAATAATGCCTTCCATAAGATAGTATGCAAGATAATGAGCTTTCTTGAACATTGAGATATGAGATATGATCAATGATTATCAAATGGGATGTGTTATAAATACATATAATAACCTTTCTTATAACTTAGGAAATTTGTGATGTAGTATGAACAACTAAAATGACACAAACATTAAACGCATAGTGAACTAAAATTAAATAAGGTGAATAATACTCCATTATAACTAACTTCTATAAATGACACCTAGGACCTAAGTTAAGTTGATGTGTGAATAAGTCCCCTTAATAGTAAATTACAAGGTACACTTAGACCTTTACTAGGTACATCACATTATTCAGTCTAATAGATTTGTCCCCCAACCACCTTCCTTGGAATATTGTTGTCATCAATTGGAAGCTCCCCATCCTCCCACTTGATTGGCCAAATTAGTAGCCAACATATACATGATGTGTCCTCTTTCCTTGCCATCCTCCTAAACCAAAGGTTTTTCTGATTCCACCCTTTTAGAGCTAACCTTTTGAAAAGGCTTAAGCTTACATTTTTTGGCCACATGGCCAACCTTCCAACATTTGAAGCGTATAATAGGAAGACATTTGTAATCCAATTCTTAAGCCCATTCTCCTAAGACAAAGTTTAAGCTTGCTTGCCTAATTAATTGGCCTACTAAGATCCAACTTAACATAGATTCTGGCATAGTTGCAAATTAGTATTTGATTGTGATTGAGGAACTTTGAATATATTCTCCTAAAGAGTCTCCAATTAATTTGAACACATCTTTTTGCTAGAGCATGCATGTATGTTGCACATACATGGTTTTATTGCATTAGGCACACTTGGCTTGTTGTAGAAATGAATTGTGCACACGTTCAAAGAATATTCTCATGCATATTTGAGAACATGTTTCCACATGCACGCCTAGCTTAAGTTCACTTAGTTGAGCCTAATTTAGTTTAGTTTAGTCTAGTTGGGCTCCACTTTTCTTTTTCAGCTATGGTTTGCATATTATGGACTAGTTTGCATATCTTTTTTTTGCTAAGCAATCGACCGAAGCCTAAAATATTTTAGTCATATCATTTAATTTACACCTTCATTCAGTGCGGGCACCGAAGGAAAATAATGAAGGAAAGAAAAACCTTTGGTAAATCCCAGGACGTAATGTCATGTTTAGAATCATAATACAAATCACACTGATGTGCGAGATAATTATGAGGATATGATCCCCATTTACAACTTTGAAACATAAAATTTACATTCCCACATAGGTCTTGCGGTTAATATGAATGTCCCAATGTCTGGTCATAGTTATAGATTTACAAATTGAGTATAAAATACATTGTTGGTTATGTCATCTTCAACCTAATAGCCTACCTTCTTCCCCCTATAACCATTCTGTACTATGTTGTCAAATGTGGCGATTGTCTACTCCTTGAAGTTTCATCCCTGAACTTTCCAGTTCAGATCAAAATACCTACCTAACTATAAATCATAGGAATTAGAGTAATTTTCTGAACACTGCAACAACAAAGCTAGTAACCATCTCAAAAGTAAGCTAACCCGAATATACAGTGATCAACATAACCATTCAAGAAAGAAAACCAATATAGAAAGGCAGAAACAGTAAGGGAAGACTTTCCATATTACTGACACTACTAATTTCGTTAACTTTCCAAAGAATTTATGATACCATAATTCATGATGACGAGATAAAATAGTGGACAAACATTCATAGATTCAAGTCTAAAATCATAGCCATCAGGACCAAGTCCATATCCACGGTTATCATAATCCCAAAATGAAACATTGTGACCAGGGTAAAAGTAATTCAGAGAAGATCATTAAGACGCAAATAAAACAGACTATCTAACCAAAACTAATCATATTTCTCTTTAATCGGTAAATCAATCCAATAGTAGCAGACATTGATGTGAATGTAAGAAAAAATATACATCAATACTACCATCCAGTTACACCAGGAAATATACCAGTAAGTATATACATACATATATGCATGTGTATATATGTATGTATATATATTCACTAAAATGTATAACTACAATGGCAAAAAAAAGGATTATAAGATATGAGAGAGTATGATAAAAATGTCAAACCATAATACAAATATATATTAATTTATATATGTATATATACATACACACACAAATATATATATATATATGTGTGTGTGTGTGTGTGTGTGTGTGTGTGTGTGTGTGTGTGTGTAGGAAACATGATAATTTCCTAAAATCTTGAGCAGTAAAATTTTGCAGGTAACAAGCCTAAGGATCATATCCACAGATAGCATTCATTATGAAAATTTCATACGTCCTCCATTGATATAGATTAAGCTCTGTTGATAAACATACATCTTGCAAAGACATTGCAGGGAGTACTAAATAGTAAAGATCCATCTATGTAGTTTAGCGTTTATCCTATTAAAATTACACTTCTAGACAAAATTAAACCTAGCAAGTATAAAATACTATAGCATATAATATCGACAAGTTTAAAGTTTTTTTTTGTAATACTAGAAGGACCAGTAGTACTAAAAAAATGTATCAAATTATTCTACTTATGGGTATTGATGGACAACTTGACGCAGAGCTTCTCTGTCTTCTTCCCGGCTAATGTCCTCCTCAACTCTATCAACATCAATGTAGTCCTCCAACCCTTTTTCATTCGCTGAAGCCTGAATCTGGAAGAAACACATGAGAAAATCTAAATTTCTGGCTATAACTGGTTGCTGAGCCCAGAATCCATCAATGTCCCCCGAGAAGAGAGTAGGGTAAGTGGGAATCGGGTTGTTCCTAATAATGAGTACATCATAATTACCAGGGCGAGGAATGGTGAGATTATCCCTAATATTGACCATAACCCTATCCAAGTCTTCTAAAATGTCTTCTATGAAAACCTCATGGCAGAGATTAGCAATGTCATCATGGTTGTTGTATATATGCATTGCAATAGCGATGATCATTGCAGGAATGTCTGGATTAGCCTTGAACCTAACTTTGCATTTTACAAATTGGTCACCTAAGCTCCTATAGACTGTCCTCCAAATAACTCTATTCTTAACATCCATAATCTGCCTAATTCTATCTATCATCACCCCTTTGTCAAATGCCATTATCCAATTTTGTCCTCCAAGTTTTATCAGAGTGTCCATGATCGACTACCTAGAGAGCAAGAGAGGAAAAACCAGAATACCGCCGAACTTGGGACGCAAATGTGATAAAGGCTGAAAATTTATAATGGGAAATAAAAGGTACTTATGGCGACTTAAATGATTTTGAGGCCACTCTTGTAAATGCCTTGTATTTTCCATGGTTGAAAAGACCGATGTCTTCCTTAGAGAGAGTGTTCAAGCGTCAGTTATCGATTACAATCTATGTACTTAATGTTTATAGCAACATAAAAGATTTGCAAGTACAATTTCCTTATTCCCAAAGGGTGGAATCAGAGTATTATTAAGAAATAAGTTGTAATCATAACTAATTATGGGAAATAAATTCAATATGAAGATGCAACTTGAAATCATGCCACGAGTGAGCAGAGATGAGATCATCAAGCTCATCCTCTGTAAATTCATCATTGGGATTGCGCAGATAAACTAGTGATAGTTCTTAAATGCAACAAAGCACGTGGGAAGGAAAAGATATACTAATATATATATATATATATATATATATATATATA
>MU224591.1:884244-899121 GCA_018584345.1 Thuja plicata | reverse complement strand
CTATAAAGCCGAAATCATGTTTTTACGATGTTTACTTTGTGCAACAATCACACTATTTTGTTGGGTCATTATGCAGAAATAGATATATATGTGGACTATATGACTTATTTATATTTTGATGTGATATTGAGCAATGGTATAATTATTTTCTTGTTAATTATTAAAAAAAGTAACTTTACTATTCACAATATTGAAAAAAAAATTAAATTTTGTTTATGATTTACTATATAAAAATATAAATTAATAAATATAAATATAAATAAAAAAATGGACAAAATAAATAAAATATTGAATTAAAACATTATATAATAATTAAAAAAACTTAAATTTTTTCTTGTCAAATTCTAATTCCAATTCAAAATGTAGAACCAAACACAGAAAATGGATAATGTAATTCCAATTCCAATTTGAAATTGCAAACCAAACACAGAAGTAGGAATTTCTCAATTCTAATTCCAATTTTGAAAATGGCAACCAAATGCAGAAGATGGATTGACTCAGTCATCTTCTGGGTCAACCAAACGGTCCAAACTATCTATCGAATACACAAAACCAAAATTTCAAAAACCTGATTTTGAGATAATAAGGTTTTGACTCAAATTCCAATTCTGCAAACAAACGGGGCCTTAGAGAATTTGCCTTGGCCAAACAGCTCCACATGTATCAGCAGTGCACAACGCTTTGTACTCAGCTTCAGCTACGGGCCCGTTTGTTTCCTGGAAGAAGACAGGAATTGTCATTATCTAATTCTGGATAATGCCAAATTCCATGTTTGGGTCCTTGGAAAAAAATGGAGTTGGAATTCTGAAATTCTCATTTTGCCCCCAAAATAGGAATATCATCCTCCACCTAAATAGGTGGAATTGGAATTTCAAATTCCAATTCCAATTTTTACAAAAGCAAATTTATTATTTCGTGGGATCAGTGACTATAAAGATGTATATTATATTACTATAAGGATGTATATATACATGTGTGTATATACACACATGTGTATATATGCATGTGTATATACATGTGTGTATATATACATACATGTATGTGTGTGTATATACACACACATGTATGGTGTGTGTATATACACATATGTGTATACATGGATACACACTTGTATGTGTATATGTGTGTATATATACATGTGTGTATATATACATAAATATGTGTATGTGTATACACACATGTGTGTATATATATACACATGTGTGTATATGTGTATACATGGATACACACTTGTATGTGTATATGTGTATATATATACACATGTGTGTATATATACATAAATGTGTGTATGTGTATATACACATGTGTGTATATGTGTATACATGGATACACACTTATATATGTATATACATACATGTGTGTATACACACACATGTATGTGTGTATATGTACACAAATGTGTATACACACACATGTCTATGTGTGTATATACACACATGTGTGGATATATACACACACACACACACATGTATGTATGCATATATACACATGTGTGCATGTGTATATATATACACACCATATTCAAAGAAATTAAAAAATAAAGAATTAAAATTCCTTATGCATCTTCTCATTCATTTTCCGGGTGAACCAAACGGGTCAGCCCATATTCCAGATTTCATTTTGAAGATAAGCATCTTCCTGAATTGACCATATCCAGGATATGGTATTCCAGTACCCAAACATAAATGATAAAGATGTAGTTGCTTGCTTAATATTTCTCCAAGCAACAACACCCAATCCTATGTTGAATGCATATCCAGCTGATTATGATCATCTGAATCACATACCCAATCAAAATCTGAATAATCTATCAACTCATCATTTAAATGGTTAGTATACATGCCAAAATTTATAATACCTTGTAGGTATTGATTATATTGAATGATTCCCTTTGTTGCTTTTCAACAAGGCTCAAGAGCAGTTAGCCACGAATCGGCCAAGTATGCTGACAAAATATGTGATATCAAGTCTTCTAGTGGTTGTAATGTCCCCCTTTTGGGATTGACCTAATTTTTTCCCTAGAACCAAAATTTCCATTAAAATAAGAATTATAAGAGGGTTGGGAATATAAATCAACCAAAGAATGCCCTTTAACAAGGTAAATCAATTTCAAGAATAGATCAAGAAATAAGAAATACTCTTCTTTTGCTTGAGTGCAACTTCATCTCATTGCAAGAGATTACAAGAATGATTTACACTCATGGTCTTAAGGGTATTCAATGAATTCCTCTATATATCATATTTTAGTGTGCGCTGCTCCTGTTTGTTGAAAAGCTTTCAAGCAAATGCAATTTGCAGGTGGAAAGCAAGGCTCCCCAACCCTTGCTAGGAGCTTTGAAACAGAAACCGTTGTGGGAATATCAAATTATTTATTTATTATTTATGAATTATTTTAATCTATTAATTTATAAATTATTTTATATTATAAAATCTATTTTATTCAAATTAAAAGTATTTTATTTCCTATTACATTTTTTGAAATTTTAATTATATTTAGATTGTTTACTTTATCTTTATTTATTAAAAAAATATTCAATTTTTTAGTTTTCAATTTTTTTTTAATTCTTATTTATCTTTTGGTTTTAAAGATATGAATATATTGCAGTCATTTGTGTGAGAAAACTACAATAAGATATTGAAAGTTTTGTCTTTCAGATTTTTCCTATGAATATCATTTAGATTTATAATTGATAATTTTGTTTTTGTTTATTACCATATTGATTTATATATCAAAGATGATGTAAATATTAATCTATATTTGAAATATAATTTGTAGTTTTTTAATACAAATTAAGTTGAAATTCAACTTAAGTGTATTTAAAGATTTTTAAATGACAATTGATATGTATTTTTAAAAATATTTATATAAACTTTAAATACATTGCTAGATATATTACCATAATTTAATTAACTTAACTTTTTTATTATTAAGATATGTGGTGAAATTAGGTGGAAGTCAACATCATTTAAGAACAACCATATTATCAACACTAAATGATATATTAAGATAGTATTAACCTAAACAATAAGATAGTATTAACCTAATAAATAATACAAGACAATTTAGGTTAGTTACCTAACTCATAAAGTTACCATCCAAAATAATTATTCACATAACACTACCAAACATAGGGACACAATATTATATAATGACTAGTGGATGATGATTTTCTTAGGATATCCTAATAGAATCATGGGTGATATCACACCTTTATAAAATTTTAATGCTATCCAAAGAGCAATTATTGACACTAAAAATTAGATGGTACAATTTTTCATGAAGAAGAGAAAAAGAGAATTGGATTGGAGATCTAAAACCTTTATAAAGGAAGAGGATTCAAGAAAAGAGGAGTTAAAAACTAAAATCTACTAGCCATTATGCTAGTTAACATAGAGATCCCACAAAGTTATGCTCAATGAAATGGAAGGTAATAGAAACAGAGAAAATTCTAGATGTATATTTCAAAGGTACTTTATTGATGCATTTATAGACCAACAATGGAAAGTGTCATATGGTGGATCAATAATGTATGAATTTCATACAACTATAGGAAAATAATCTACAAATTCTTTAAACACTTTCAAAAAAATTGTCAACAAAATATAGTGTCAAGTATTAAAAAGGGAGGTTTTCCAACCTTCTAGACTTAATATCGAGGTCTAAAAGCTCCTACCAACAAAAGCTCCTACCTAATTATCTCATAGATTTGAGAAGGGGCTAAAAAATTAAAAGCTCTAATACCATGTTAGAGTCACCAATAGATTCAAGCTCTCATGATTAACTTGTAACACCAAATATTTACTTTTACAAGTAAGCAACAAGATAAAAATATTGCTTGATTTTGGTGCATAATAAATTTGATATATTGATCAAAGATGGGAAAATGAGATCAAAATTAAACCTTTTTTTATTATGAGATGAAAAGATTAAAATGTACATATGATGTCTTGTTTTATAGAAAAGTTTGAGGGATGTGACTAAATAGGATTATGATAAGTTTCTTAATTCTATGATGTAAGACAACTATAAGATAATATCACATGTAAACAAAGACTTCTAGAAAGATTCATAACTTCATTCACACTAGAAAAAAAAAAAAAAAGATAGGAACTAGCCTCGGTCACACTAAAAATTCCATCATTAGTCATAGTTATAGATATCTATTTTACAATATTGTTTGACTTGTCTTCAAAACTACTTAAACATTTAAACCAATTAATTGTTAAAGGTATACATAGTAGATAGTATATGCGAGTAGGTTTTTTTAGGTTGTACATGAAAATTTAAGGGTCAAATCCAAAATCAATTCTATAACTATGAAATTGAATCAATATAGAAAACATATCATATTACTTGATTTAGTTTCATACTTGATCACATAATGTGATTTTAGATACCAACTAGTACAACTCACAACCAAGTATGATCCAAATAATGTTTTATTATCTTATTTGACTCTATAACAATTTGAAGGTCTTTTTAATCTATAGAAAAATGTAATATAGAATTAATCGAGGTTGATTGTGAAATACACAACAGATCTTTGTGCCTGAAATTAATACATATGACATAAAATCTGATTTGATAGGTAAACATGATGTTTTTTAATTTATGGATAAAAATATGTTGTTGTTGTGGTGTATACCAAAAATCCTTTACAACAATAAAAAACTATAAGACTTGGATGACAAGTATGCAAACCATGACAACTTTGAATACTAAAGGTTCTATACATCAATATTTTTTAAGGCTTTAGACTAGACCATTTAGATTGGGCGAACACGTATGCAATTGGGATGCGGCCTAATAGCCCAAAAATCCAAAAAGACCAACACCCAGGAGAATTATATAAATGCATGAGTAGTTATATTCATGTGATATATAAGGAGAGCTTGACAATACAAGAAATATTGATAGACCAAAATATTGATAACACATACAAATTAATAACATGACAATACAAGAAATATTGATAGACCAAAATATTGATAACACATACAAATTAATAAAATTACCCCTACCACTTGAACACTTCAAATTTGTTTGAAAATTTGAGGATATCAAAGTGATGAAAAGATGAGGGGTGTGACATGAATTAGATTCATATACTTGTTTTGACTAGAAGATAAAATTTAGAAGAAATCTCTTAGATTGGTTCCAAAGGTGAGTTAACACTTGAAGCCAACACAAGTGCAAAGCAACCTTGCCAAACATTGTTAACACATGGTGGGGTTTCAACAAGAACTTAGTATTAATGAGGTAAATATCATACATGATTCTAACAGAGTGCAATATTTCTATTTATTCTTACACAATATAAGGTCTCTCATGTTGGAAATAATGGGAAGTATGCACTAAGAGGGGAGGGGTGAATCAATACCTCTAAAACTTTGAGTTAATTAACCTTTAACCTTATGTAATCAAATCTTTGCTTTACCGATCCTATATGTTGTTCTTTCTTTATGCATGTGATATCAATTCATAATCTTAATTGTATGTAAACATTCATGAAAGCAATAACACATAACACAAGATATGGTAACGCAAAAAACCCCTGTTAGAAGGTAAAAACTGCGGTGGGGATGACACCCACAAAAACTTCACTATCTGCAGATTGGAAGGGGTTGGTTAAGGCTTACAATTTGATCAATTCTAACCATCTACCATGTTAGGAGTATTATGTGGAGACTGGTTAAGGTCTACTCTGTTAAGAGCTTTAGAAACACTGTTTAGTGTGCACTCAGTTAAGCGATTTACAATAGGATTGTTGAATCCACCTTTCTTGAAAGAATTTCTTCTATTTGCTACACATGTTAGAATGTAGACAGAAATACTCATTGACCTGAGTGTATGCAATCTAAAATTGTTGACTATATATCCATTAAATATTACATGTACAATGTATCACCTAATGTGATTGATTAATACCTTTGTTGCTCGGTAGCCTTGATTCTTGGTTCTTGATAATCAAAATCATCTTTCGTTGTTCTACTTCTTGAAACTCTCAATCTGATCCATAGATGTGTTCCTTAGCTACAATCATCCTTTCATCCATCTCAAATGAATGATTACACATCTATTTATACAATAGATTTGACCTTTTTAGTTTCATGTATTACAAACTTAACTCTATGATCAAAGGTTTACAACTTGACCTTGATCTCCTAGTTTGCATGTTTTTAATCAGTTAGAATGATTAAAACAATTACAATTATGTTTCTTGTTCCTCAAGAAATGATTTTAAAAACAAATCTAAACTCTAATATAAAGCATAATTTTTTTATCTGACGTGGAAGTCAGATCCACTTTTCTCAGAATATAACTGAATTTCGGTGTTTGATGCTCGGGTTCTCTGAAAGTCTTTCGATGTTCCTTTGTTGAACTGTCTGTCGGGTTCCCTTGCTCTGTCCTGCTCTTCAGTTTATAGTGTAACTTGCTTGTCGGGTTCCTTTGTATCATGTTCAGGTTGCACTTTCGATTTACACTGTAAAACTTGTGTTGTTGGGTTTCTCTTTACTTAGCACTTTAGGTCTGAATTGAAACCTATTTTTCGATGTAGTGTAACCGATGGTTTATAACAAATGTTTTCTCTTTGCATACTAATTGACGACATGAGTTTTTCCATTAGTATGCAAAGAGAAAATAATTGTTTTGAACCATCGGTTACACTACATTGAAAGTCAGGTTTCAATTCAGACCGAAAGTGCTAAGCAAGGAGAAACTCGACGACACAAGTTTTGAAGTTTAAACCGAAAGTGCAAACTGAAGACGATACAGAGGAACCCGACAAGAAGGTTACACTATAAAATGAAAGAGAAGAAAAAAAAGAATCTGACATCAAGGGAACCCGACAGACAGTTCAACAAAGGAACATCAAAAGATAGTCAAATAGATTTTAGAGCAAACCGAGCATCAGACACCGAAAGTCAGTTATATCCCAAGAAAAGTGGATCTAACTTCCACGCCAGATAAAACAACTATATTCTATATTTAGAGTTTTGATTTGTTTTAAATCCATTTCTTGAGGAACAAGAAACATTATTGTAATTGTTTTAATCAGTCCAACTGATTAAATACATGCAAACTAGGAGATCAAGGTCAAGTTGTAAACCTTTGATCATAGAGTTAGTTTTGTAATACGTGAAACTAAATTAGGTAAATCTATGTTATAAATAGATGTTGTAATCATTCATTTGAGAAGGATGAGAGGATGAATGTAGCCAACGAGCACATCTATGGATCAAACTGAGGGTTTCAAGTAGCAGAACAACAAAAGATGAATTTGGTTATCAAGAACAAAGAACACAGGCTATCGAGCAACAGAGGTATTAATCAATCACATTAGGTGTTACATTTATACATGTAATCTTGAATGGATATGTAATCAGCAATTGTATATTGCACACACTCAGGTCAATGAGTATTTTTGTCTGCATTCTAACAAGTGCAACAAATAGAAGAAATCCTTTCAAGAAAGGTGGATTTAACAATCCTATTGTAAATCTCTTAACCGAGTGTACACTAAACAGTGTTTCTAAAGCTCTTAACTGAGTAGACCTTAACTAGTCTCCACATAATACTCCTAATAGGGTAGATCATCAGAAGTGATCAAATTGTAAGCTTTAACCGACCCCTTCCAATTTGCAGATAGTGAAGTTTTTGTGGGTGCCATCCCCATCGCAGTTTTTACCTTCTAACAGGGGCTTTCTGTGTTACCATATCTTTTGTTATGTGTCAATTAATTTCATGAATGTTTCTATGAATGTCTACATACAATTAAGATTATGAATTGATATCACATGCATAAAGAAAGAATAACATATATGATCGGTAAAGCAAAGGGTTGATTACATAAGGTTAAAGGTTAATTAACTAAAAGTTTTAGAGGTACTGATTCACCCCTCCCCTCTTAGTAAACACTTCCCATTATTTTCAACAATTGGTATCAGAGCTAGATCTCTTATTTGAAAAATTTTAAGACTTAAGAGAAAAGATCATACAATGGAGAAGTACAAGCTTGACAAGAGTATTGAGAATCAGAAGTTAGAAATTCAGATCTTCTATGAGCAGTATAAGGAAGCTAGAATCAAGATGAGACAAATGCTTGATGAAAGAAATATTATGGCATCTTGATGTAATGAAACATATTACCATGAAGAAGAGATACCAGATCTATTTGATTCTTCAGGATCTACAACTAGAAAAGCATCAGACACATCAGAAGAAAGTATCACAAGCTTAAATAAAATCAATCAACATCTGGCTGGACAAGTGAAATCTCTGCAAATCGGTCAAGAGACGCAGATGGTAAGAATGATTGATGTCATGAACAATGCTATACAAGCTAAGCAAGAAAGAACACTAGCTATTGATGACAGAAGGAAGATTACTGAAAAGCTACAAGAAAAAGAGTCAGAAATACAAAGACTTACAGAACATCATCATGAGATTACAAATCAGATTATTCTTATGAGTCAAGAGGCAAATAGAATGAATACAAAAGTCATTGAAAGAATAGAAGTTATCGGTGAGCTAAGAGAAGAAAATGAAAAGCTGAAACAAGAAGTAAGAATTCAGCAACATCATAATGAAATAATCAAGAGAGCTGAAGTAAGCAATAAAAGGATGGATGATTTTCTTTACAGAAAAAGGAGAGCCAACAACAATACCAGACTAGGCTATACTAAGAATGGAGAATCAACCAACCAAGCTGATCCAAAGAATGTATATGCAAAGCCAAGACCAAGAAATCTGACATGCAATCACTGTGGAAGGCAAGGCCACACATCAAATATTTGCAGGAACAAAATGAAAGGTATTCCTAAATACATATCTTCATTCATAGGAAATTGTTATAAATGTAACAAGAAAGGACATAAAGCTTATGAATGTAAATCTGAGGTGAAACAACCAAAGAAGGAAACCTACATGGAAAAATATTGTCCTACTTGCAAAATGCATGGGAACACATCTCTTGAATGCTAGAAAAAGAAAAAGAAAGGATGGAATCCTAAAGGTCAAGAAAGTGCTTATCAACCGAAAAGAGTCGGTAACCAATATGTTTGGGATTACAATACATGGGCAAACTGCACAACATGTGGAAGATTTGGTCACATAGCTGCAAACTGTATGAGACAATGGAAAAGAAAGTCTAGAGGCTAGACTAACCCCAAAATGACATGTCTACATTGTCATAAAGTTGGTCATCTGAAGAAAGACTGCAGAGACCGAATGACAGAGACCAACACCTTTGCCAATGGAAACGCAATTGAAGACATCAGGAAGATGAGAAACAAAATGTGGAGGAAATCTACAAACACTGATGAAGCTGGACCGAGCAATGCAATTGGTGACACCTTATCCAATAGATATGGTGACATCACCACCCCCACCTAAGCAGAACAAGTATGTATAGAACTGCATTATACCAAGCTATATTTTGCATTAGTTCCATTATACATAGTTAAAATACCAAATCAACATGATTAAAGATGCACGATGCTATTACTTGTTATAATTCTATGAATTCAATCTCATCGGTTAATACATACCAAAATGCATCGGTGTACATACAAAGCTAAGTTTCCTACACTTACCGAGAATCGTCGGTTAACATATAAAAGCTAAAGTTGCCAGTGTAAACCAAGATCCTTCGTAATCATGTAAGTTGACAAAGTTGTCTTCGCCATACACCAAAATCTGTCGGTGAAAGTAACATGTTAACAACTACCCTGAAGCATCGCTTTTTCACCGAAAGAGAAGTTAGTGTATCACCCGATGACTCCGTCTTCACACACTGAGAAGTGTTTGAGCATTAATGACTCGACTTAGGGCAAAGTCTATAAATAGACAACGGAAGGGTTGCATTCTTCACCAAGTGACCAGAGCGAAGAGACAGAGCGAAACCAGAGCACGAAGTGAAAACATTGCAAAGTGAATCCAACCCAATTCACAACACTCCAAATAGATCCCTTACAGCTATAGAGGTTGAAGTAAGTAACACAGATAACTGAGAACTCTATTTTCATTTACGGTAAAAAGCCCTAATTTTAGAATCAATGGAAACGACATCAAGAACCGCTAAGCTCAAGAATGTTAAGAAGAACAAGGTCAACCTAATCAAGAATTTAACTTGTGACGAACCTCACTACAAGATATGTCCCGAGGTTTCTTCACAACCTGACGATGCTGGTGCATTCTCCAGAATACCAGCTAGGGTTTTTCTCGTCAAAGACATGCGAGCATATGTACATTGCAAGATAGAAGAGATTGGAGACCTGGAAGTTGAACAAGCTTTCAAGAAGATTTGCAAAAATGATGGCACTATCAAGGAAGAGCACAAGCACATTGAGCTGAAAGGGCTCACAAATGCCCTATGGTTCCCGAAGGAGTTCAAGATAGAATGGATTCGGTTAGTACTAAGCAGGATACATGACCGAAAGATATGGATGGATGAGCCTAAACTGATAACCAGGGATGTCATACATGTTGTTACTGGTTATCCCATAAATGATAAGGTAAAGGCACTAAAGCACCCACCTAAAGTTGAAATTGAGAAAAACACTGGAGCAAGATGGGATGGAAGAGGACTAAAAGTATCCACCATCAATGATGATGAACTAAAATTTGGAGCATGCGTCTTAGGATACAAGTTCTTTCAGGATAGCAAGATGAACAACATTGCATCCAGAGCAGTGGACACATCATACAAGATTGTCCAGAAGGGACTGCAGTTGGATCTGTCAGAACTGCTACTCAGACAATCGGAAGAAAACATGAAGACAATAAGAAATGCAAAGTCAAATTCATGTAAGTTTGGTTCTTTGATAATGTGCATATTTTTCTATTTCCAAGAATCTTTCCCATCTATAGGAAATGTGCAATGGGACACTACAAGACCAGTGACCATAAAGATTAGTGAGTTCATAAAATCACTAGGGGATAACTTTGAGTCAGTCATGGATGAATACTTTGTTGGATTCAAAGATAGAATGCAAAAGAGACTAAGGATTCCAGAATAGTTAATAGAAAAGTTCAAGACTAACAGTTGTTTTATGGTAGACTCTGACTACACATACATAAAGTCAGCTATACTGAGAACAACATGGCTATCTCCACTTGACTATGAGGTGAACATAGATCAAGAATCAAATGCAATTGAGGCATTGATAAATGAGCCATTGGATAAAACACAACCTAAGTTTGGAGCTTATGAGGAAGCCAAAGAAAGGATTAAAAATGGCTTGGTTGTGAAGAAGATTGATAGGAAGAAAGACAAAATGGTTAAGAACTTGAAGAAGAAACTATCAGTGAATGAAGTGGAAACTGAACAGAATGAAGAAACTAAGGGTCAGTCACCCATCGGTGAAGCTGAGAAGGAGAGTGACTCAGATTCCACATAGTCAGATACACCACTACCTCCACCAACAAAGAAACCTAGGACCACTGTTGCATCCAGGACCAGGAGTCAGACAACAAAGGATGCAAGTCCTTCACTGATAAAGAAAGGTCAAGTAAGGACCTATAAGAGGAAACCTCAAACATAGAAAAGGGGACCAACAAAAAGAAGAAAGTTCCTAATAACAAGGGAAGACATAGAGGATACCGAACAGGATGAATCTGTCCAAAAGGAAAAGGATAAGATTCTTGGAAGTGTTGATGAAGTATGTGCTTCAATTATCAAATTAGGAACATTAAATGATAGAAAGATAAATAAATGGCTAACATTGGATCCCTAGGATCAAAAAAAAATTGAAGAAGCAATTATCAAAATGATGTGTATATTCAAATATCTCCCACTACAATTGGTAGATAAAATGCCAAAGGAACTTCAGGATAGATTATTGGCAAGATGGACATTTTATTTACACTCTGAGAAAGAGATTAGGGAAAGATCCCTAGTATGTGTCATGCCTCTTGAATCTAAAATGGAGGAAATTAAAGAGATGATGAAGAATCACTCCAAAAGGTTCTCACCGAAGTTGAGAGCTTACCAAGTGCTTCAAGGACATCTACTTGAACTAGACAGGAAGAGTGAGGCTGAATGGAGAAAGATACTTGATATACCTAAAAAGGATACAAGTCCCAAGCCACAAATTGCTCTTTCCAAAAATCAACAGAACAAAGATGATTAGGCTAAACAGAGCCCTAAACAAATTACTATCATTGATGAAGATGTCAATGAAGAATCATTGAACACAAGAGGCAACAAGGATATGGATGTTGTAGATGAAACATGTTCGGACAATACAATTATTGATATTACCGGAGGATATCCTGCAGATGAGATTCAGAAAGATGAAGATATCACTGTTGTCAAGGACCACACAGACGAACACGACACTACAACAAATTCTGCACAAGTACACATACCAGGCCAGATGCCATTATTGATTCAAGAAATCAATATAATCTCACAAAAGGAGAAGAATCATGAGCCCGATACAAGCATACCCGAGGATGCAGGAGAAGGAGAAAAGAAGGATAAAACTGATGAACATGTAGACATCGGTGGAGAACAAAAAGATGGAGATAAAACTGAAAAGATGCACAAATTAAAGAGGTAGATGAAGTGTAAAAAGAGAAAGAGGGGCACGATAAGACAATTGATACCATGCCAAAGAACACCAAAGGTGAAGCTATAGATACACCAAAGGTAGATAAGGAGACGTCCTCAGACAACCAACAGGAAAACACCGAGCAGAAAGAAAAAGGTACAACACCACATAAGCCTTCCTCTAGTACATCAAACCAAGCAGAGAAGTTGGCTATGGTTTTACATACAGGTGCATCACAAAAGAAGAAGAAGAAAACCAAGAAGAATAAGTTGGAGGTCACACTTGATGAGATCATAGAAATACCAAAGTGTGATCCAACTACTTTAGATTTTGAATCACTCCAAGAATATGGAGAAATCTGTCAAAAGAAAGATTTGCAAGAAAAGCTTAAAAAGAAACATCGAGAATCCTTAGTACTTGAGACCACAAGGGATATCTTAAACCAGATAGTCCCTGACATTGATTTTGATCACAATGCCCCCATTCTGGATCAACTTATCATTCTCACTGACGCCATCACATCATAGAATGTAGATGCAGAAAAGGCGATTGAGGAATGAGCAGAACAAAAGTTCCAATATAAATTGACAGAAAAGGTCAGTCAAGAAGTGGCAGAGAATAAGGTAAAGCTTTCAGAACTGACAAATGAATTAGATCTAATCATTTCTTAAGCTGTTTCCTTAATTCAAAAGCTATGCACTTTAGAGAAATTTACAAAGGATAACAATGATAAGATTGTAAAGATCGATTTCGATCTAAATGCAAGTGCTCAAAGTCTAACCACAGATGGAAATGAAATCAAATTGCATTATGAGAAAATAATTGAAATCAAACGATTAAGACAATAAATTTGGGAAGAAGAATCACAATTCAAAGAGGAGGTTACCGAAATACATGCTCTACTATTACCAAACCTCACACTTTTGCAAAAACACTTAAGTTTGGAAAGAAAGCTCATTGCCACCCTGAGATGTCTGTAGCAGACAACATTTATGACATGCATGCCAAGATCACATTAGAGCATATGGATCTTGAGAATTTAAATGAGAAATGGGAGAAGATGATGGAGGAAATGAAGACCTCTCACTCTCATAATTTTGATAAGCTATAGGTATACAACTTTTCCCTTACTATCAAAAAAGGGGGAAAAGTAAAATGATATGTACATAGCATATAGTAAAAAGGGGAAGAGGAAGAAATAGTATAAAGACAAGTGTAAATACACATATAGTATACTATACTAGCATATGCATAGGGGGAATCATGAAATGACTAAGGTAAACACATAGTGTACATACTAAACACTTTAGTATTTTTCACATATCAGTTTTTGATACTAATGTCAAAGGGGGAGATTGATAACATAAGTTTTTCCATTAGTATGAAAAGAGAAAATAGTTGTGTTGAACTATCAGTTACACTACACTAAAAGTTAGGTTTCAGTTCAAACCAAAAGTGCTAAGCAAGGAGAAACCTGACGACACAAGTTTTGAAGTGCAAACCTAAAATGCAAACCGAAGATGATGCAGAGGAACCCGACAAGCAGGTTACACTATAAACTGAAAGAGAAGAAACAGAGGAACCCGACAACAAGGGTACTTGACAGAAAATTCAACAAAGGAACACCGAAAGACAGTCAAACTGATTTCAGAGCAAACTGAGCATCAGACACCGAAAGTCAGTTATATCCCAAGAAAAGTGGATCTAACTTCCACATCAGATAAAACAGCTATATTCTTTATTTAGATTTTTGATTTGTTTTAAATCCATTTCTTGAGGAACAAGAAACATTATTGTAATTATTTTAATTAGTCCAACTGATTAAATACATGCAAACTAGGAGATCAAGGTCAAGTTGTAAACCTTTGATCATAGAGTTAGTTTTGTAATACGTGAAACTAAATTAGGTAAATCTATGTTATAAATAGATGTTGTAATCATTCATTTGAGAATGATGAGAGGATGAATGTAGCCAATGAGCACATCTATAGATCAGAATGAGTTTTTCAAGAAGTAGAACAACAAAAGCTGAATTTGGTTATCAAGAACCAAGAACACAGGCTACCGAACAACAGAGGTATTAATCAATCACATTAGGTGATACATTTATACATGTAATCTTGAATGGATCTGTAATTAGAAATTGTAGATTGCACACACTCAGGTCAATGAGTATTTTTGTCTGCATTCTAACAAGTGTAGCAAATAGAAGAAATCCTTTCAAGAAAGGTGGATTTAACAATCCTATTGTAAATCTCTTAACCGAGTGTACACTAAATAGTGTTGCTAAAGCTCTTAACAGAGTAGACCTTAACCAGT
>MU224591.1:808959-860509 GCA_018584345.1 Thuja plicata | reverse complement strand
TGCAAGAATGAATGGGATCTTAGAAGATTCAGATTTACCTGCCCTGAAGCCAACACCACGGGATCCGCCATGAGATCGGAGGAGATGGGGCAAAGGAAATAGCGTGCTATGGGATCCGTCTTTACTGGATCGAGACTGAATTTGAGCTCCTTCATGGCCATTACAGTTTTCGAGATCTCGTCCAAAACCTCAACTCTGCAGTCGTCTTCCTCAGTAACCAAACCCACCAGTCTTTTCAACTCAGATTTAAGCCCTGTGATAGAGTTTTAGACGTTGCCCTCTTTTAGCCTCTCCATCAAATCCCGCCTTCAAATGTGGCCTGCAGATTTTGAAACTAATATTTTTCAAATTAATTGAGCGGGAGAGATTTTAAAACTTTTGTATTTCAAATTAATTGAGTGGTATTTGATTTGACGTTTTTTTGTAGCGGGGGATCGTAATATGGCGACGTCAAATCTCAGCGTCCGGAAGGTGGGTGGCGGCAGGCATGTATCGGATGGTCGCATAGTTTAACATACACATAAGGACCATGGGGCATTACGTTTTTGTTGCAGGTTTAGCCAGTGCCTTGAATAAGACCAAAGTACGAGTTGACAGACGGCTCATCCTTAATGCAATTCAAATCGAGGAGGATTTTCTGTCGTGTAAGGAGACCGTTGAAGAGAAGGCGCCACGAAACTGATGCGCTCTTCAATCTTTTTGGGGTATTTACTTGTTCGAGGATCTGTTGAGCATGACCAAAACATTTTCTTAAGCTATTTTGTAATTTTTGTTATGGGTTGGAATGTTTTTTTCAATGATATAGCTGGTTAATCATTATGATTGGTCACTTATTTCAAACGCTTGTAATTTCTCTTGAATCATAACGAGAATACATCCTGGTTTGTGCAAATAAATTGTATTGTGGTTTTCGGAATGTTCATGTTTTTAGCGCTGCAGGATTTTTAAAAGAAAATGCCTTGTTTAATTGAATATGCTGCGAAGAACAATTCTCATTTCATATGATTGCATCACCACTATATATCCGTTGGTGGGTGTTTTTATTGTGAGATGATTATTTTGTTGTGGAAATTTGACGCATCATCTTTGCTTTATTTTCACATAAATCATAAGAGTGACGAACATTTATGGAGAAGGATATGAAATGTTGTGAATTTAAAATTATATATGTAAAAGTAATATGAATTGGTGGTATAATACATGTATCATGATTGTTAAACATTGATTTAAGGAATGAATCTCTTTATGGAACTAATCAAATAGTTTAGATTTAGTTGTTTGTCATTCTGATTTGATGCATCATCTTTACTCTATTTTCCCTCACAATAAAGATTTAAATATCTAGTTGCTCACCATTTTGATTAACCTAATCAACTCGTAATCAGATTCTAAATAAATTAGTATAAAGAATAATAATAAAAGTCCTAACTTAATAATATAAAGAAAAATAATAAAATCTAAACTTTAATATTTCTCATTCATCAATACTACTAAGCTAGGATTTATTATTATTGTTCCATTAGATGGGCATACTGGAACTGCACTCCCCTTTCAATTTCCCCTTGATCTAATACTCGCATTTCTCTTTACAGATTCCCAACACCTATTTCGACCTTCCCAATACTTCTTTAAGGATACAGACACTCACTTTATCTATTTTCACATCATTTTCTTCACTTTTTATCGCTTATCCTCAAAATGAAATCTGGAATATGGCCTGCCTGTTTGGTTCACTCAGAAGATGAATGAGAAGATGCATAAGGAATTTTAATTCTTTATTTTTTAATTTCTTTGAATATGGTGTGTATATATGTATGTATATACACACACATGTACACATGTGTATATATACATACAAACATGTGTGTGTATATACATATGTATATATACATGCATATATATATACACACATGTGTATATGTGTATATACACACATGTATACACATATACACACATGTGTGTATACACACATATACACACATTTGTATACGTATACACACATACACACGTGTGTTTATACACATACATGTGTGTGTATCCATGTATACACATATACACACATACACACATGTGTGTATACACATATACACACATTTATGTATATATACATACATATACACATACAAGTGTGTATCCATGTATACAAATATACACACGTGTTTATATATACACATACACATGTGTATATACACACACATACACACACACCATACATGTGTGTGTATATATAGACATATACACACACATGTGTATATACACACATATACACACACCATACATGTGTATATACACACACATACATGTATGTATATATACATATGTGTATATACACATATACTTGTATGTATATATACACACATGTGTATATATACATGTGTATATACACACATGCATATATACACGTGTGTGTATATACACACATGTATATATATATACATCCTTATAGCAATATAATATACATCTTTATAGTCACGGATCCCACGAAATATTAAATTTGCTTTTGTAAAAATTAGAATTGGAATTCGAAATTCCAAATCCACCTATTTAGGTGGAAGATGATATTCCCATTTTGGAGGCAAAATGAGAATTTCAGAATTCCAATTCCATTTTTTTCCAAGGACTCAAACATGAAATTTGGCATTATCCAGAATTAGTTAATGTCAATTCCGATCCAATTCCTGCTACCAAACGAACCCTCATTTACAATTTTTGCCAAACCCAATTATGTTTTTCTCAAGATCTACACCACCCTCTCTACTTGTGAAATATAATCTTTATACAAAACATGTTTATTCCGATCAAATATGTATGTAGTTGGAAATGCTCTCGGACACATGTATACAAAATGTAAAAGAACAGACAAGGCACGTGAACTGAATGTGTAAAAGAGAAGAGGGTAGTGTCATTTATCAAAGCATAATGAAAAGATACTTTATGTTAGATATATTTAGTACGATTTGATTCAACGAAATTACCGTCGATTTAATCGCCAAGGAATTGAAGTAACCTGATATGTGCGAATTAAAGTCCCGATGGAAATTCAAGTCACCGGTGATACGGGCGGATTAAACCTCCTGTCACTATCTTTTGCAATCAATTCTTTCATTTAACTGGCTCAAAGAATTCTTGTCGGCCTTTAAAGACAATAAGAATTGTCGGTTCTCTCGACAGTAATTTAAGCCTTACAAACTCAACCGGGTATATTTAATGCAACTTAATTCAACGAAATTATTGTCGATTTAATCGCCAACGAATTGAAGCTACGGGATTTGTGCATATTAAAGTCCCGCTAGGAATTCAAGTTACCGTGGATATGTGCGAATTAAACGTCCCATCACCATCTTTTGCAATCATTTCTTTCAATTAACTTGGTAGACGACAACCAATTGCCTTAACGGGCTCAAAGAACTCTTTGTGCTCCAAGCTCTCCTATGGAATCTACATTTTAAACTGTTGGATCATTTGAATTTTATTTGGAGAGCTAAAATTCTTATTGTCCAGCTAAGAACCAATTTTCATCAACTCCGCTGTCAAATCGGGCGTTGGAAGGAGGCCAAAGGAGGCTTGGGAAGAGAGAATTTGCATGTTTTACAACTCTGGGATAGTGGAAACCGAACATCACTTTATTTTAGAATGTGAAGCCTACAAGAACAGCAGGGATAAATTTGCGTCGGACAGCTCTTGGCATAACCTATTCAGCGAGGAGTACATTGAGAAATTAGGTGGGCTCATCATCAGCGTGCACAAGAAACGAACCGAGTTACTGAAGTCACCCTAGTTTGCCTTGCTATCCCATAGGCTATGTTTAGCCTCGTGGACGTAAATTTTTTATCTATCTATCTTTGAGTTCTTAGTCAAGTATATTTTTGGGCAGCAGCTACCTATACATATAATTCCATATGGCTGGATGTGCCGATGCATTCTTTCTCCCTGCATGTGCTTATCATTGTACTACAAATAGCAATTGTACCTTAGTGTACAATGGAAACGCCTTTTTTTCTTTGTTTTTTTGGGTTTTTTATTCTTTTATTGTCATTAATGGATAATTGTATTTCTAATTAAATACATATAATCTATTAAAAAATTAATATAAGTCATAAAATTTATTAGATTTTATAAAATTTATTTAAATTACCACTTTAGTTTTAAAAATTTAATTCCTTTATATTTATGTTCTATTTTATGATAATTTTTAATTTATTGATATTGAGTTTATCTATTAGCTAATATTAGTATTGTTTGAAATTATGTTTAAATATATAATAAATTTGTATTTATTAATATTGAATTTGTCTTTCACTTAATTTTAATATTATTTGTATTTACTTTCAAGTTTATTATAATTTTCATTTGTTAATATTAAATTTATCTTGCAAATACATTTTAGGTGCATATTTTAATTATTATTAATTTCTTTTTATTTAAATGTTTTACATAGATTGAGCATTTGAAAAAAGAGCCGAGTAGTCATAGTATCCACCCTCCAAAGCTTCTTGGTTGAGAAGAGACAAAGGCCTGTCAGGAATCTCCAGAATGTCGACCTCCCCTTCCAACATCTTTAATGCCTCTGTCATGCTTTGTCTGAATCCCACCATTACATGAGCACACATAATACCCACTAAAATGAATCTCTCCATAAATGTCCCAAGGCCCCTTCTCACAGATTACGCTATCTAAGATCTCAATCGTTTTCCTTGCCTTCACAAGCTTCCATGCCCAATCAGTGATAAGATAATCAGATGGGGGACTCCACAAATGTGTCCAAAGCCTTTTTCCCACTCATAATCTCCAAAGAACAACCCCAAAACTGTACACATTGCTTCTGTTTGTGAGCTAACCATACAAAGCATTCATTTGATCATCCAACAGAATGTTAGCGGCTACCATTAAATTTATCCTCGCCATTCATTGTTTTCACTATGATTGATGGTTGCATCAGATTCTTTGCGCATTAACTACAACATGACTTAGACGGTAGCAACACTCCACTTGCCCCTCTATGTTTGGTCCCATATTTTGGATGAGTCAGCGAGTCCCTTCGCGGTGAGAGAAAGCAAAGGTTTCACCCGCCCATCGGCAGAGGTAGGGGCTTCAGAGGCATCAGATATAGGATTGTGACAGAGGCATCATATACACGCTTTCTTCTGTGGGTCTTTCACTCACAAGATTCTATATTTCTTCCAAGCTATTTCTGTATGAAAACACAGATTGTGGGTCACTGCATCTACATGAAATCTATGTTGTCATCATTTGTAGCTACATGATTCTTCTCCCTCTCTTCTGAAATTACTCGATTGTGCTTCACCTCTTCAACACAAGCCTATTTTTACTGCTTTCTCTCTTACCGTTTCTTTGTGTTAAAGTTCAATCGAGGTATTCCACCATCATGTCTTGCCTATCGATGAATGAAGGTTTTCCAAATAAATTGGATGTCTTTTGCGGTAGAGGACTCTTTGCCATCCATTCCCTTGCCAAAGAAATTAAAGAGGCTTTGTCAAGAACTGGAAGAAGTGGTTGGTTGTAACCGAAGAGTGGAAGAATCTGACATAGGACGTCTGCCTTAGCTCCATGCGTTTGTCAAGGAAATACTGTGAATGTAACCATATGGTCCTCTGCTCCTTCCACACAAAGCCGAAAGCTCCTGCGAGCTCAGGGCATTTGAAATACCCAAACACAGCCAAGTGATGGTGAACGTGTCGACTATTAGGAGGGACCCTTCTGTTTGGAAGAATCCATCGGATTGGATGCATTTTTTTGTAGTCCTAAAGGCAGCGTGTCCAGAGTTGAACCAGACATTTGAGCAGGCCAAGGATAGAAGGGCGTTTGGAATGGAGGGCGGGTGTAAAACTGATTCTTCAGTGTTTTCCCGCATCTTTTCCCTATTTTGGGGCTTTGTAACAGGTTACAAAGAAGCATCAAAGGCACATAACACAATCGACACACGATCTTCTCACAGTCGAAAAGACTTCATCATCATGAGTAACCCATTTAATCTCAACCCCTTCCTTCCCTACGGTGTCATGGGCGTCTTCCGAGCCACATCTGTAGTCTATTCCGCATACAGAGGTTTCTGTAATAACCCAAAATTGGCATCTTGCGACCCTAACCAATTTTGTTGCATTTATCAACTTTTTGAGTCATCAAAGTCCTATGGGACTAGGCAATCCTGATTTTTGACTAACTCTACTTGACCTAAATGTCAAATGCAGAAAAATCTAAATCTACATTAATCACATACTATATTTAATTCCTAAATATCAATTACAATTGGCTAAATAAACCCTATAATCGAATTAATTTAATTACAAAGTCCTAGCACTTTAATTAAATTAAATTCACCCTTTTAGTCAAAATACATAAAAAAGAATTAAATAAAATTTGATTATTAAATAAATATCCTCATTTCAATAATTGAATTTAATTATTCAAATAATTGAGAAAGTGCATTTATGAGGTCATATTTCATTTATTTAATCAAATAATCTCTCCAAAATTCTCACTTCAGTTCAGAAATAGAAACTCTGAGTTAACTGTAATTTGAAAGTGCAACAAACCAGTTAACTATTTCATTCACTCCAAAAGCCAACAATTGACTGTCTCTCTCAAGGAAACTTACCATTCTGAACTGGACTCTCATTCAATCTCCACCGTTCATCCCATTCAATCTCGACCGTCGATTGATTATGGGATTCTATAAAAAGCCTTCTTGTCTCTCATTCAAGAAAATGAATGCATATTTTTGGAGCATCGAATCGTGGCTAGATTGTTAGCTCAAATTTGTGTGCATTCAAGCTTTCATTGTTATCATTGTTATTGCAATAGATTAACATCATTCAATAGATTAATAATGCATTTCACTATAGCTTTTAATTTCTTTCAAATATTCTTAGCTTAATCTCATCTTCCATTTCTAGATTAATCTTGCATATTCATTTCTAGATTAAATATTGCATTTGCATTCTAAATTAAACCCTCCATTCTCAGATTGGTCTCGGTTGTTGGACTCTCAAATTCTGAGAGTTGCTCAAAACCCCATCTAGATAGGAGGCAACAGGTCGTCTCATCCAGGCATGCAAGATGAATAACTTCATATTCATTCTCGTATGTGACTAATGAATAAGGACCATGTTGAAGTGTATGGCTAGATAAAGAGGTCAAGATTTAGCATATACATTTTTTGCGCCCACTGTGGGGCCAAAAGTTCAATTTTTGGCCTCATATTTCACTTTTTATGTCAATTCTATTTTTCGTCTGCACGTCTTTGCAAAAAATTCTCACGCGTATTTTTGCGTATATCTGCGCGAAGTTTTGCTCGTCCATGCAATTCTTCACGCAGTTCTTGACATTTCTTCGCACGGCCTATTCTAGTTCTTCGCGCGAACTTCGCTATCAGAGGCTATTAATTTGCAGTTTTTATATCCTATATTTTCTGATTACTGGTATTTTCTGTTTGCTGTGGTTTTCTGGTCTTATTTCTAATACAACTTAACCAATGGTCTGCAAGACGAGATGTCGAAGACTCCTTAAAAACACAGCTATGTAAACTTACTGACCATTTGATTGCAGGACACCTGTCGAAGAATGTTTGTCAAAGAATTTCAAACCCACATAAAGGTTGTGTATGTTTTCAATGCTTTATTTACATAGTCTAATTAGGGCCTTGTTAAAATCTCTTAAGGGTCTTGATAGCAGAATAGGGTATTAGGCTCTTCATTACATGGAAGTGATGCTCATGAATGAATCTGAGACCTAGACGTTGCTAAGGGATTGATACCTAGGGGAGCGAGGAAAGGTAACAAATCAATTGGCATATCCATTAGTGAGGGGAGTATGCTCTTCGCTCTTTGAGAGAATCATAAACCTAGAAGCTCTTGGGTTTGTTGAAAGAGGAGTTAGCTCGGTGATGAACATGTCTGGTGTGTTTGGGTGAGGTGTAGAGGTAAAAGAGTATTCTCTTTTGGGAAAATCAGAAACTTAGACCCTTGAAACCAAACCAAGTCTGAGTCACCTTTAGCAGGCCTGTCGAAAGTTGAACCTCCAGGAACGACCCAAGTGGGTACACACCTTTCGCCGATGATTCCATCCCACTATAACAAATTTTCTTTGTAGAGAGAAAGACTCCAAATCCATGTTAATTTCTTCCTCTTGATCCCTGATGTCGAACATCTTGAGGAAGCCCTGTCTGTTGTACTGAGCGGCGCCGCTCCTAGCCCAGCTTTGCGGGGGTGTACACTTGCAGGTGTCAGTGTGGCTATATTTCTCAACCTCGCTTGCGAGGCCACTAGAGGTTAATGTGAACGAAAGCCTATTAAAAACTTTTGTATCTAGTTGCCTACCCGGTTCACCTCTGAAAGGGGGCATAATCTTTGCGCAGGGAGGGGGAAGATTATCTCCGGTAGATTCTCACTATAGGCATGTACCTAGAAGTTTGAAGGTGGTATATGACACTGACCCCTGCTTCAAGGGTGTCCTTTGAACATATATTATTGAGTCCTTGGAAACACCAAAAATATGGGTGCCCTCTAGGGGGTGACACAACTGTGTGAGGTGCAGGCATGCACATAAGTTGTGAGGCAAAGATTTTGTCTTCTCCACCATTTTATTTTAGGGATAAATGAGTGTCTTTTGCGAATCTCCAAATGCCCAAAGTGTCCAAACTTGTCAAGACTCGCCTATTCTTTCGAGTTGCCTTATCCTCTGCTGAATTATTTTTGACTACTGCTTGTATCACAACTATTTGAACATCCAAAAAAAAACTTGTCAATCTGAAACTGTCCAAACCAGTCTGCCAACTATGTACTTTGTCAGAGAACAGTTTAATCTGTGTCTTGTAATCAAGCTTTGTCTCAAAAAAAGGTCTAAATTGTCAGTTTCTACAAAATTTTGCCTGATTTTCTGCAAAACTTTGCGCAAAATTTTGTAATCTTCGCGCCATTTAGTGCATATCTTCACGCTAGGGTCTCTTAACCTTCGCGCGAGGTTTTGCTAGTCTATTGTCATTTGGTTTACCAGTTCGGCATTTTCTCATGCGGAAGTGCATTTCTTCATGCCAGGCTACAAAGTCTCGCTCGAGCCAGTCCAAATCTTCATGCGAAAATGTCAAAACTTTGCCTTATCAATGAGCTAGCTACTGTTTGTCCTTTGTCACTCTACTTAGTTTGGTCTATGTTTGGGGTCTGTCTGCATGTCTTCCTATCTGTACGCAGTTTACAACTAGATGTCTTGGGTTGAGAACTACGATATTCTCGCTTGAACTTGTCTTGTCTCTATCTACCTACTCATTCTGATGTTTTGTCATACCTTATGACGCAATAGTCATCTCTCGGCTTTCCTAGCCTTATCTCTGACAATTCATGTCGGGTATACTTAACCTATTGTCACTCTTGTGCACTTATCTTGAGACATAGTTCCGAGTGTAGTCCTAGTTCACTCTCCTTACATAATCTTTGTCTATGACTGTTATGACTCGAAGTAGCAACGCATTCCCATTACGTATCACTAGACGAGGTAGAGGTAGACCTCAAAACTGAGGAAGAGGTCATTCCAAACTTGTCACGCAATCCAAGTACAGTGGGGGATCCTCACATTCCTTTCACCAGCTACATCTAGACAGGGATCATCTCAGTCTTTCTCTCCTATCATTCGACCTAATGTTAGACGTTCGTTCCCTGTGAACTTTAGTCAGGTATGAAACCCATTGTTTCAAGAGAATCAAAACTCTAAAGAGTCGTCATCTGAATCTGGCTCTATCAAGACAACAAGGGTTCCCATAGGTACAACACCTCAACATACTTTACCTCCTCGTAGTGAGTCTTTACGCACTACACACTTGTATACTAGCAAGACGGCAGACCAAAATCAAGAGGTTGAACACAACAAAGATAATGATTAATCTAAAAGCACCAAGGGTAAATATCATTCTCAAAACAACCCTAGCGATGAGGAGGAGGAAATGACTCAGGAAGATATAGCAGATGCTCACAAAAATAAAAGCTTCGTAAAATGATGGAGATCCTCATGAAGGAAGAGAAGGAGAAATATCTCCTCGAGCTAGCTAATCAAGGGGCCAAGCTACCCTCAAACTACAACATAGAGACTCTTGTCATGAAGGAGAAAGAAACTAAAAACTCCCGATTATAGAAACAAGTTCAAAGCATGCAAGAACAACTCCTTCAACTCATGAAGGATAAGGACAAACCGACCACACAGTTCACGCTGGATAGCATTTGTCCATTCCCATTCGAGAAAAGTCTTTGCATGCCTCCTTTTACTAAAGGATTTGAACTTCCCAAGTACAAAAAATACTTGGTTACCTCTGATCCTTGAGATCATCTGAGAGAGTTTGGTGCTCTATCTATGGAGTTTATACAAGACCAAACTTACCTCAGGTGTCTCTTCCCACATAGTTTGGGAGGGTCTACCATGGAGTGGTTCTCTAGGTTACCTACTTGCATCAAGTCTTTTGATGAGATTTCCAACATGTTTATGCAACACTACTCGCATAACATCACACATCTGGTTAACATCCGTGATCTTTGCAGCTTTAAACAATGACACGAGGAATCTTTATTGACATTTCTCTAGAGGTGGAGACAACTTTATACGAAATATTCTCGTAAAATACCTGAGTCTGAAAAGCTTGACATCTTTTTAGACAATCTTCTTCTTGAGTTCGGGTACCAAGTACAGCTACAAGGTCCTTTGACCTTCGATGACATGATCAAACAAGCTGTGCAAATTGAAACATTCATGGTCAAGAAAGGAGAGCTGACCCTACATAAGGATTACAAATAGGGGTCCTCCTCCTTGAGAAAAGACAAACCTAAATTTGTCAACAAGAACTGGGATGTTGTGAATGACGGAGTTGTTGACAACGTAACTCCCAAGCAATAGAAGCGAAGGAAAAGGAGGCCGAAGAAATGATTTGTAAAGTAAATTTTATAGGTTCTACTCTATAATCCTCTGCCCCAGTTGATATTGCTATGAATGAGTATGAAGTTAAAGCTTGTGAAGGGATATTGAAAGATGTCTCAGCCTCTGCCGCAACCCATAAGACTACAATTGAGCTCATGAGAAAGACTGTAGATGATTGTATAGAAAATTTGGAGAATCAGTTTGAAGATAATCGCTTTCAGGCCCTCATAAAAAGAAAAAGTGATGGCAAGTTTATTTCCCTCGCTAAATTTAATTAAGTGGTAGATGTAGTTTTGGCCAATTTCGAGTCTAGGGTGAATAGTTCTGATCAAGGTAATCTACAGGTTTTAACTTTAATCGTATTCGCAACTGCTCATGTGGAAAAGACCGCACTTCTTCGACAATCCATCCGAGAGACGATTCAACCATTGTTGAGGGAGTTGAATAAGACAAAAGTGCGAGTTGAGAGACGGCTCATCCTTAATACAATTCAAATCGAGGAGGATTATCTTTCGTGTAAGGAGACCGTTGAAGAGAAGGCGCCACGAAACTGATGCACTCTTCAATCCTTTTTGGTTACTTGCTTGTTTGAGGCTCTGTTGAGCATGGCCAAAACATTTCTTAAGCTATGTTGTAATTTTTGTTAGGGGTTGAAATGATTTTGCATGATATACCTGGTTAATCATTATGATCATCACTTATTTCAAACGCTTGTAATTTCTCTTGAATCATAACAAGAATACATTCTGGTTTGTGCAAATAAATTGTATTGTGGTTTTCGGAATGTTCATGTTTTTAGTGTTGCAGGATTTTAAAAAGAAAATGCCTTGTTTAATTGAATATGCTGCGAAGAACAGTTCTCATCTTATATGATTACATCAACACTACATATCTGTTGGTGGGTGTTTTTATTGTGAGATAGTTATTTTGTTGTGGAAATTTGACGCATCATCTTTACTTTATTTTCACATTAATTATTAGAGTGATGAACATTGAGGGGGAAGGATATGAAATATTGTAAATTTACATTTATATATGTAAAAGTAATTTGAATTGGTTGATAATACATAGGCATCATGATTGTTAAACATTGATTTAAGGAGTGAATATCTATGGGACTAATCAAATAGTTTATATTTAGTTGTTTGTCATTCTGATTTTGATTCAAAGTTTAGTCATTGAATGTCATTATAAGGATTGAATGTATAGTCCTTTCATCTCTCACAATAAAGATCTAAATATCAAGTTGTTCACCACTGTGATCAACCTAATCAGCTTGTAATCAGATCTTCTTATAAATTTTTTAATTGTAAAATCAATAAACTATACACACAATTGAAAACACTATTCATTTATTATTATTCTTTCTAAATTAGACAAAAGTAAAATGAAACTTAAAAACAAAAGGAAAACTAAAATTGTCATTGTCTTCAATTTCTTCCCTTAATCTAAATAATAAAAATAGTAGAATGCAATCAACCGATCTATTCCTTCCCATGATCTAATGCTCAAATATCGATTTACAGATTCCCAACAACTATTTCGCCCTTCCCAATACTTCCCTTAAGTATACCGACACCCACTTCATCTATTTTCATATCATTCTCTTCACTTTTTATCTTCGCTACACTCATTTACAATTTTTGCCAAACCCAATTATGTTTTTCTCAAGATCTACACCACCCTCTCTACTTGTGAAATCTAATCTTTATAGAAAACATGCTTATTCCCATCAAATAGATATGTAGTTGGAAATGCTCTGGGATACATGTCTGCAAAATGTAAAAGAATAGACAAGGCACGCGAACCGTTTGACAGAATGTGTAAAAGAGAAGAGGGTAGTGTCATTAATCAAAGCATAATGGAAAGATACTTTATATTAGGTATTACAATTGAAATGACCAGGCCAATATATTTAGTGCGATTTGACTCAACGAAATTACCGTCGATTTAATCGCCAAGGAATTAAAGTAACCTGATATGTGCGAATTAAAGTCCCGATCGAAATTCAAGTCACCGGTCATACGGGCCGATTAAACGTCCCGTCACGATCTTTCGCAATCAATTCTTTCATTTAAGTGGCTCAAAGAATTCTTGTCGGCCTAAGACTTGTCGGCCTCTCTCGACAGTAATTTAAGCCATACTCATGTTCTTAAAATTCTCTACATATTATATAAGTTAGAACATAATTATTATTAAAATAAATAAGAAAACAAAGAGAAAAATAAGTTTATTATTAATATTTTAAATATATTATTTTAAAAACAATTAAATTTATTCAAGTTTATTTAAAAAGAAAAAGCTATGGCAAGTTTATTTTTTGGTTATAAAAAAAGTTGTTATACTATTATTTAGAATCTTTTCCTAGAAAATAGAAGCTCCTACTTTTTAGGCTTCATATTTGAGCAAGTGAAAGTGTGGTGAAGCTAGAAATTTCCCCACGAGTTTAGGAAGACACAAATTTTAGAAGACAAAGATATGCATTCATGACACTACCAACTTCCTTAAATTTAGAGCTAAAATTTCAAGCCGAACTAGAGTATAAAATTCATGTGACTGCCAACTTTAAAATATTCCTACAAATCCTCAAGCAGCTCCAATTCTATTTTTAAGGAAACACCCTCCCATGGGAACCCAACCTTAATTTGCCTAATTTCACATCATTCTCTTCACGTTTTAATCTTCAGTACACCCAATTTCTAATTTTGCAATACCAACTTACATTTTCTTCAACATAGCACCACCCTCTCTACTTGTGAAACCTGATCTCTATCCAAAACCTATTTATATCCATGAAATATATATGTATGAGATTGTCCAAAATTATCAAAATATCATTTACTTTTAATTATATGTGATTTATTACAATGACACCATGCTCTACTCAAATGTCATTTATGGTTTCAAATCATGTCATATTTGCATAATCACGTGCCAAAAACTACACTTCAATTTTTTTTATTACTTCTCTAAATGATGAGATAATTATGCATTTACATTTAAAGGGTATAGGTATGTTTTGTACATAGAACAATATCTTCCCTCTTTACCATTTTTATTTCCCTTTTCTTCTCCTCAATACAAGCACTTTCTCAACACCTACTCCCACCTCTTCAATACATCCTCTCTTACTCAATGTCTTCAGAAAGATCTCCTTGACATTCCCTATCACTATTAAATGCAATTATATGTATCTTTTGGCCTTTGTATCCTTTGGCCCTTTAATTCTACCAATATCAGTTTACCTTTCATGGCATGACCCCTAGCTACTTATAACTCTCATATCACAAGAAAAAAATAACATAATGTCATGTTGGAAAACTTACATATTTGAGTCTCACAAAATTCTTGGTTTGGAACTTTATTCAGCTTATTTAACCATGCTTTTATGAACCATCACTCGTTGTCTTATCATGATCTAAAAAACATAGGGAATTAGAGACACCTCGCTTATTGAAAAATCAAAGAGGAAATAGTAGAAGATAAAAGCATGTTTCAATATCTTTTATTGATCCAAGATGTGCCTTTATAAAGAAAAAATACATACAGTTGAAACTATTAGACAGTTTCATAACCGTTGAAAACAAACGTTTGGTTGCTAACAAACTTTATTATTAAAAAACTAATCCTACCAAAAATATAATACACCAACATTCCCCCCTTATTACATTAATTCCAACAAGAGTGGAACATTGCAAGGGTTTTGAACCCACCCTTCTGGAGATCTCTTTACCATAGAGCCTGAAACCATCTGCATAACATGAGTGTTCCCACCTCCTATGCACAATGAGACACATTTCCTTTGAAATTATACATCACCCCCGAGTGTGTCTAATGCCTCCTCCAGTATTGCACATGAGACACCTTTCCTCCAAAATTCCACATCTCCTTCGACTATGTTTAATGTCTCCTCAAGTGTTGTGGAAACAATCCCTCCTCTATTGCACAAATCACCATCGACATTCCTGCACATGAGACTCCTTTCCTCTTAAATTCCACATCTCCTCCTAGTGTGTCTAACGCCTCCTCAAGTGCTTGAAAAATCATTAACCAAATCTATAGGGCTCTCTACTTTTTCTTTAGTTATTATGGAACGTGTTTCCTATATTATTATGGATGCTCCTTGTTGTTGAGGTTTCTCAAAAGAGTTTGGATTTCCTATTGCCTCCAATATACCTTCTCGACTCTGTGAAAATGGAAGGGTTGTTGTCTCTATTATATCTTCCTCACTTTGTATAGTTGGAAAGAACCTTCCTAAAATATCCCTTCTGCCACATACAATGAAAATTTTGAGCTTATGGATTGTCTTCCTAAACTTGTTAGTAAATAGTTTAGAATTAATCCAAAAATCTATTATTCCTAATGCTAAAAAATAAAGCTAGTTTGGTGGAAGAATATAAGATGAAGAAAATAAATAAATAATCTTAGGAACCCTAAACCTTACCATCATCCCCGAAAAATAATGCTAAAAATGACCGATCTCTACTAAGTGCAATAGGTCGATGGTTACAACTTAATGCATACACTTAATAGACCAAAAAAACCCATATCATGTAATTAGAGAGACTCATTTAATTATCAACCAAGTATGTATCTACTCGGATGATAGTGAAACTATATTTGTAATCAAGGACTCTCTGTGTTTCTTATCAGTTGTATAAAGGGAAATAGTTAACTAAAATAAGAGCAATGTTAGAATGTACACATAGATGCACAACAATTGTTGTAGGTAATTGGTAAGTGACTTAGTAATAGTTGTGGATAGTGCAATTTTATTACTATGTTACACTATTAATTCACAATCTATACTATTGATATCATTAATTAATTATATGCATCTAAATAAAAATGAACAATTATAATTGTTAATCAACTGATGGAGATGATGAAGACTGAGTGATAATAGGTATACATGTTTGTATAAATGGTTAGATCAATTGTTATTTTTCCATTGATGTCAAGCAATTGATTACTGATTTATATTGAGTTACCATATCATAAGAAGGAGAAGTTAGATAGGTGACAAATACTTATCAAAAAATGATGAAGTAATGTTGATATAGTTGTTTTGATGCAGGAGCATCTTCGGTCCTGCTCAACCAAAAAGATGTTTGTTTTGTTCTTTAGTTTGTTTGGTGGCTGCTCGGGAAGTACTCTGTTGCTAGGGTCTATCACTCGGTTATGCTTGTTCTGAGTTGGTCTCTATTGCTCGGGTTTCTATCGCTCGGGCATGCTTGTTCATTTTTTGTTTCTCAGGTTTCTCTTCTGACGCTTGGGTTTGTTTCATGTTGCTCGAGATGTTCCTTGCCTGAGTCACTCTGTTGCTCGGTCTTCCTTGGCCCGAGTTGTTTATTTTGGAGTTGGATCTGGTGGCTGACTTCTTCAGTTAATTTCTATGACTTAATTAATTTGGGGTCTCTCATTGGGATCTGTGTGGACCTAAATCTGGGTCTCACTTATGGATTTGAGCACTGACCTCTCTGTTTGACTCTTGTATATATATTTTTTCTATGCTCTTAGTTTTAGGCATCAGTTCTTCAGTAGGATTTTGATATCAGTTTTAGAAGATAGAAGAAGAAGGATTGAATTATCTGTAAGCAGGTCTGTGACCTTGCATGTATGAAGATCAATTTGCAATTCATTGAATGTATATGGCCCAAACCGGGAAGGCCTTATATCCCGACATGTAATGAGTTTGATCAATTAATGAAATGGATCTCTGTTGTTTCTTCTCTCACTGTGTTGTTGCTTCAGCATTGTCTTTGCAAGTTGGTTTGGTATTTGGGAGATCCTTTGGCCCCTTCTGCCATCCATCCTTGCGTCATGTGGTATCAGAGCATTGGTGAGATCTAAATTCCTTCTTGTAAACCCTAACCCTAGTTGGTATTGTTGTGGGGTAGCATATTACAATCTGACCTACAATTACAAAGGGATTCAAGATGATTCGTGGGAGAGGAAATGCAGATCCAGGTCTAGCTGATATGCTTAGACAGATGGCTGCTAGATTGGAAGTTGTTGAGACAGCCCAGTGCAGAGGAAGGCATCTTGAGGATGTTAGTTATGATGAATTGGAAGAGGTTCAAGGTGAATTTGCGCCTACACCTGTGATGAATCAAGAAGAAGAAATATTCATGAGAGCTTTGACAAGTTTGAAGTCCACACCTCAGTTTAATCCTCCTGAGTATAGTGGAAAGTTGGATTCTGATGAATTGTTTGACTGGATAACTGAGATGGAAAAGTACTTGAGTATGAAAATGTATCAGAGGATAAGAAGGTGAAGATTGCAAGCACAAAGTTGAAAGTTCATGCATCCTTATGGTGGGAACATCTGCAATTAGATCGAAAGAAGAAAGGTAAAGACAAAATCAAGGTATGGGATAAGATGGTAAACAAATTGAAAGGCAAGTTTCTACCTTGTGATTATCAGATTAACTGGATTAGGAGAATGCAAAGTTTGAAGCAAAAAGATAGATTAGTAAAAGAGTACACTGAGGAATTCTATAGATTGGACATCAGATCTGGACATGTTGAAGATGAAGTGGAAAGAGTAGTAAGATACATTAATGGATTGAGAAGTTTCATACAAGATGAGATCAGTTTGGTCAAGATGGAAAGAATTGAGGAGGCATATCAATTTTCCCTAAAAGATGAGGAAAAGTTGAACAAAAGATATGAACAAAGACAAAGAGGCAGAGGTGGTATATTCCCAAGAGGAAGAGGTAGATCTCATGGTGAGAACAGTAGATATGAACCAAACAAATCAATTTCAGACACATCTCAAGACAAAGGAAAGACTGAAGGGAAAGGTGGAAGTTCATACCGAGGAAGAGGCAATTACTCTAGAGGTGGTTATAGCGGAAATGGATTCCAAGTAACTTGTTACAATTGTGGAGAGGAAGGACATAAATCCTTTGAGTGTACACATGCAAGCAAGAAAGGCAGTAGTAGCATAAATTCTTTGGTGCAAGAGGAGTCACCAAATGAAGCTAAGAAGGAAGGAAATCTCATGATCCGAAGGATACTATGGAGTGAAAAGGATAAGAAAGATCTTGTCAAGAAAAGTTTATTCAAGACCAGATGTAGAGTTGTAGACAAAGTCTGGAAGGTGATTATTGATAGTGGAAGCTCGAAGAATCTGGCGTCTGAGGAAATGGTTACAAATTTGCAGTTGGAAAGAATGAAGCATCTGAAGCCCTATCAGATCTCATGGATTAAGGATGAACATACATTAATGGTCAGTGAACAATGTTTTGTGAATCTAAAAATTGGAAAGTATTATGATAAGGTCTTGTGTGATATTATGCTTATGGATTGTTGTCATATTTTTTGTGTAGACCTTGGCAATATGATAGACATGCTATACATGATGGAAGATTGAATGGATATTCTATTTGGGTTGATGGTAAGAAGCAAGTTTTGTTACCTTTGGTTGAAGAATCTGTTGGTGAGATATGTACATCTGTGAAAGTTTGTTTGATGGAAGGTAGATAGTTTATTAAAGATTTGAAAAGAAATGATATTTGTTATGCTTTGATTCCTAACAAACCAAGTAAGAATATAGAAGATGACATTCCTGCAGAAGTTGAGAAGTTACTCACTACGTACAAGGAGATAATTTCAGATAATGTAGCTGATGGTTTGCCACAAATGAGAGATATCAGTCATTGTATGGATCTGATTCTTGGAGCTAGTTTACCAAACAAAGCACCACATAGGTTAACACCGATCAAGAATGAAGAGCTTAACCGACAAGTTAATGAATTATTGAACAAAGGATTGATCAAAGAAAGTTTGAGTCCATGTGCAGTACTAGCTGTGTTGGCACCTAAGAAGAATGGAGAATGGAGAATGTGCACTGATTCAAGAGCAATCAACAAGATCACAGTGAAGTATAGGTTTCCTATACTAAGAATGGATAACATAATAGATTGTTTGAGTGGAGCAATATATTTTACCAAAATTGATTTGAACAGTGGATATCATTAGATCAGAATCAGAGAAGGTGATGAATGGAAGACTTCTTTCAAGACAGGAATTTTTGTATGAGTGGTTGGTTATGCCTTTTGGTTTAACGAATGCACCGAATACATTTATGAGGTTAATGAATGAAGTTTTGAAGAAATTCTTGAATAAATGTGTGATTGTATACTTGGATGATATTTTGATATTCAGTAAGACTAGAGAAGAGCATTTGATGCATATAAGGCAAGTATTGCAGAGATTGAAAGAGGAAAAGTTGCTAATAAATCTGAAAAAGTGTTCCTTCGTGAAACAAGAGTTTGTGTATTTGGGTTTTGTGATTTCAACTGATGTTTTGAAGATGGATCCTGAGAAGGTTGAAGCTATACTTAGTTGGCCTACACCTGAGAATGTCACTGAGGTAAGATCATTTCATGGATTGACAAGTTTTTACAGAAAGTTTATCAAAAATTTTAGTTCTATTTGTAATGCTATGACTAAGACAATGAGAGGAGACAAAAGAGAATTCAAATGGACACATGGAGCTGATAAGAATTTTGAGGCTTTGAAGTTGAAGGTTTCTCAATTACCTATGTTATCATTACCTGATTTCAATAAGGTATTTCAAGTTGAATGTGATGCAAGTAGAAGTGCAATTGGAGCTGTGTTGACTCAAGAAGGTAAACCTGTTGCTTTCTTTAGTGAAAATTTGAATGATGCTAAAAGGAAATATTATGTCTATGATCAAGATTTCTATGCTATTGTGCAAGCTATGAAGAAATGGAGACATTATTTGATGCCAAATGAATTTGTGTTGTATACTAATCATAAGGCTTTACAATATTTGGGTAGTCAGAATAAGTTGAATTAGAGACATATGAAATGGGTAGAGTATTTGCAGAGTTTCACATTTGTGATTAAACATAAGAGTGGAGTTTCTAACCGAGTTGCTGATGCATTGAGTATAAGAAGATCTTTATTGACTGAAATGAAAATTGAAGTTTTTGGTTTTGATGACATGAAAAGTTTGTATGAAAATGATCCTAATTTTTTCGAGTAGTGGAGAGTGTGCAGAGCACCTAATTCAAATCAATCAAGTAGGTATGAAGACTATTTAATTTAGGAATATATGTTGTTCAAAGGTATTCAGTTGTGTAGACAAAGAGGTTCGTTCAGAACTAATTTGATTAAGGAGAAACCTAGTAGTGGATTGGTTGGACATTTTGGTATTGATAAGACATTGAGTTTTCTTAATGAAAGGTATTTTTGGCCTCAGTTGTGTAAGGATGTTCATAAATTTGTGAAAAGTTGTGGATTTTGCCAAGTTGCAAAAGGAGTGAGTCAGAACACTGGTTTGTATACACCAATTACTATTCCTGAGAAACTTTGGAGTGATATCAGCATGGATTTTGTTCTTGGCTTACCTAGGACAACAAGAGGTAATGATTCCATATTTGTTGTTGTGGATAGATTTTCTAAGATGATACATTTCATACCATGTAAGAAAACATTAGATGCAGTGCATATAGCAGATCTTTTCTTCAAGGATATTGTCAGATTTCATGGATTGTCAAGGAGTATCATCTCTGACCGAGACAGTAAATTTGTAAGCTATTTTTGGAGAACACTATGGAAGAAGTTGGATACTGGGTTGAAGTTTAGTTCTACGTTTCATCCAAAGACTGATGGGAAAACAAAGGTTGTAAACCAAAGTTTGGGTAATTTGTTGAGATGCTTAGTTGGAGACACACCAAGTAATTGGGATTTGATGTTGGCACATGCAGAATTTACATACAACAGTTCAGTAAATAGAAGTACTGGAAAGACACCTTTTGAGATTGTTCATGATACACAACCGAGAGGTATATCAAACTTAAGAGATATTGTTAGAGAAGAGAAAATAAGTGTTGAAGCAGAAGAATTTGTTGAGTTTATGAAGACATTGCATGAAGATGTAAAACACAAGCTGGAGAAAAGCAATCAGAAATACAAAGATAATGCAGACAGATCAAGAAGACATAAAACATTTGAAGTTGGTGATGCAGTTATCGTTCATTTGAAGAAAGATAGATTTCCTATTAGAACATATGGTAAATTAAAGATGAATAAATTTGGTCCTTGCAGAATACTGAGAAGATTTGACAGTAGAAATTCTTATGAAGTTGAATTACCTGATGACATGGATATATCACATATATTCAATATTTCAGACTTGTATGAATATCATGAACCTGATGAAGAAGTGACAATACCAAGTGATTATCCTAAAAAATTAGATAGAGGAAGTTGAACAGATTTTGAAATAGAGAATTGGCAGAAGTACAAGAGGAAAGGAATACATGGAGTATCTGGTGAAGTGGAATAATGGACCGATTGAGGACTCGTCTTAGATTTCTCAATCTAGGTTGGATTCATTTCAAGTTGGACCTGATACATGGTTTGGGGAATCATTTTTTGTACCCCAGGTGTCTGATGCAGGAGCATCTTGTTTCCTTGGAAATCCTGGTCAACCAAAAAGATGTTTTTTTTTTTCTTTAGTTTGTTTGGAGGCTGCTCGGGAAGTACTCTATTGCTCAGGTCTGTCACTCAGTTATGCTTGTTCTGAGTTGGTCTTTGTTGCTTGGGTTTATGTTGCTCAGGCATGCTTGTTCATTTTTTGTTTCTCGGGTTTGTCTTTTGATGCTTGGGTTTGTTTCCTTTTGCTCGGGGTGTTCCTTTCCTGAGTCACTCTATTGCTCGGTCATCCTTTACCCGAGTTGTTTATTTTGGAGTTGGATCTGGTGGCCGACTTCTTCAGTTAATTTTTGTGACTTAACTAATTTGGGGTCTCTCATTAGGATCTGTGTGGACCTAAATCTGGGTCTCACTTATGTATTTGAGTGACGACCTCTCTATTGGACTCTTGTATATATTTGTTTCTATGTTCATAGTTTTAGGCATCAGTTCTTTAGTAGGATTTTGATATCAGTTTTAGAAGATAGAAGAAGAAGGATTGAATTATCTGTAAGCAGGTTTGTGACCTCGCATGTATGAAGATCAATTTTTAATTCATTTAATGTATATGGCCCAAACTGGGAAGGCCTTACAGTCTGGCCTGTAATGAGTTTGATCAATTAATGAAAAGGATCTATGTTGTTTCTTCTCTCACTGTGTTGTTGTTGCTTCTGCATTATCTTTGCAAGTTGGTTTGGTATTTGGGAGAGCCTTTGGCCCCTTCTTCCATCCATCCTTGCGTCATGTTTGCTACTATATATTTGATGTTATCAAGTTGGTACATTTGATTGATTAAGTCAGAGATTGCAAAGAGTTAAGCTATGACTGAAAAAGAGTTACTCTACTGAGCTAGACAGAGTCAGTCGATATAGAGCAGTGTTAGTCAGTTTTAGTAACTAAGCACCGAGAATGAGTTAGGCACTGAGCATTGAATGAAGTTAGTTATCGAGTTGCAAAGCAAGTTACCGAGTGTAGGATATTGATTGAAAATGATGATAAGATCAAATTTAATACGAGGCTATGATGATATGGATGTTGTTAAGAATTAAAGGAAGTTTGTTAGAAGATCTACGAGCGAGAAAATTAAATGAGAAGAACTAAGGTGGAGATTAAGCAGTTAAACCTGATTATTAGAGTTCCAAGAAAAAGTTCAAGTTACAAGGTAAAAGTTAACGATTTACTAAGCTGAGATTTGTGAAGAAGATAATTGAACGACTAAGCACAAATTATGGAAAACCTAAGCAAGAAGATTAAGAGGCAAAATTTTGTCTATAGAAAGGATGAGAACTAAACAGAGAAGAGATGCTAGGGAGTTGAATTAAGAAGCAGAAGAAGCTGAAGAACATAAGTTACCGAGAAGAACATAGAAGCAGAAAGAGCATAATCTAAAGTCTAAGAGTAGAGACAAATGGAGTATGTGATGCCAGTATTCATGTGAGCATAAAGGATATGACCTAATAAAAGTTAGTTTCTATATTTACAGATCAAATTTTTACTTTTACTTATTAGCATTTGTAACTGAGAAAAGTCTCTTAACTGAGTGGATTTAATAGTCCTATTTGTAAATCCTAGAATTAGGTGACACTCCAAAAGAGTATTTGAAGTCCTCTACCAAGGCCATTCCTAATAGGGTGAAGATCTTAACAGATCTGGATTAAATCCCTTAACAGGGTCACATCTAGCAAATGTGTTTGTAATCTTTAACAGGATAAGTTCTTAACCGAGCATACTTCAAAAGGGTACATTTTTATTGTGGGTCACAATTCCCATAGAGGTTTTTCCCATATTGGGTTTCCATGTTAAATTTGGTGTTAACTAAGTTTGAATGATTGATTTACATATTATGAGATATATGATTGTTTAATTTATTAAGTTATTTGGTGAGTCGGTTATTACTGTATTTAGTTCTACCGAGTGAATCAGTGAGCTAAGTTTTAAGTATTTACATTTGATTTTGTTTTATTTGACCCCCTCTCATTGGACCAACAATTGGTATAAGAGCTCTGGTTCTTTGAAGTGTTAAGTTTAAAAGGACTTGAGTCAAAATCTAAAGATGTATAAGAGGGAAGCACCAAAGTTGAATAGGGAACATTTCTCTACATGGAAAATAATAATGAGATTGCATGTGTCTGGTATAGGATAATATGGACTTCATTTCTTGATAATGAATATGTTGCACCTACAACTAGCACAATCAATAATAGATTTGTGTCTTCTCTCAGAAATCCCATTCTATTATGGTGTTCTAGGTGCTGACAACTGTCTCTTGATTTCATTTTCATTACAAAACAATGTAAACTCATCAGAAGTAAACTCACCTCCTCTATCAGATCTCAGACATTTCAATTGTCTTCCAGTTTCTTTTTCAACTCAGGCCTTATACCACTTAAACATTTGAAATGCATCATATTTTTCTTGTAAAAACATTACAAACATCATTCTAGAATAATCATCCACAAATAAAATAAAATATATGTCTCCATAATAACTTTGAGTTCTCATTGGTCCACATAAATAGTATGAACTAAATCCAAAATTCCTTGTGTAACATAAGTCTTGATTGCAAAACTAGATTTAGTCATCTTTCCCGTCTGACATTCTCTGCACATAGCATTCTCTGGTTTTTCAAGTCTCGGTGGTCCTCTTAATCTACTCTTCTTACTCACTTTGATTAAGTTGTCAAAATTAACATGACAAAACCTTTTGTGTCATAACCAAACATCTTCAACTTTAGCAAATAGGTAAATCTTCATAGAAGTATCAAGATAAAATAGATTACCTTTAGATTGTTCTCCAGTACCAATTAGATTACTCTTCTCATCAAATAATTTCACCCTTCCATATTGAAATTCTATTCGGTGACCTGTATTGTTTATCTATGCAACACTCAACATATTATACTTTAACCCTTCAACCCAATAAACATCATCACATCTTGTCTTGTGTTATTCAGTAGAATTATAGATCATTTTCCTTTCACGAGATATGAAGTATCATTACCAAATCTAACATAACCTCCATCATGCTTTTCCAAGGAAATAAAATTAAGTGTGTCACTAGTCATGTGATCTGAACAATCACTCTCTATAATCCATGGTTCATTCTTAATTACTTGTGATATTGGCTCTAGGTTATTCTTCATCATAATCATCTTTTATAGCAACATAAACAACTTGTTTTTCCTCATTACTATCAAAAGAATCATCACCACTTAGTCCTTCATTAGAAATATAACAAGATTTCTTACCTTTGTTTTTGTAGTCTTTGTATCTCCTAAATTTGTTTTCTGTTTTGTACTTATCTCTTTTATCTTTCTTTTCTTCCTTATCTTTGTTTGACAGTTAGATGCAAAGTGACCAACTTTATCACAATTAAAACATTTCAAGGGTAACTTACATCGGTATTTGTATTTGCCTCTTTTTAGCCTTCTAGCCAACAAAGCTTCAAATTTTCTTTCATTCTCATCACATTCATTGAATAGCTCTTCAATTCCTTCAGTACAACTATAAAACTTCTCACTAGCACTGCTCAAATATCCATCTCTAGCAGCAGCTTTCCTAGCCTTTCCAATCTTTAAAGTAGACTTAAATGCAGATTCAAGCTTAGAAGTAGCAGGCATACTATTGTCAAAATAATTTAACTCAAATGCAGTTAACTTACCAATAGTAGCATCAAGTGAAACATTCATCTAGGGTATAGATCTCAGCTCTTGTATAGAAGATATACGAATAACATAACTCGGTAGTATGGTTCTCAATATTTTGCTTGTAACATCATCCTTTGTTATGATACCACCAACTCCTCTGATAGAATTAATAGTCTCCTTAAGTCTTGTACTATACTGTATTATGTTCTCTCCTTCCTTCATCCTCATAGAGTCAAATATTCCTCTCAAAATTTCTTCTTTAGCCTTCTGAACATGTTGATCTCCACCATAAGTCAAAATAAGCTTATCCTACATTTGTTTCAAAGTTGTGCAACCATCAAGATCATCATATTCTTGGTCGAAAAGTGTAGGTGCAATCTCAATCATAACTTGTGTGTGTTCTTATTTCTGTCTTTTCTCACTGATAGTCATAGGTGCAGTAGTCGGTGCTACATACTCATTATCAAGAAAGTGAAGCCCATATTCTCCTACTCCAGACACATGCAACCTCATTCTACTTTTCCATGTAGAGAATGATCCCTATTCATCTTTGGTGCTTCCCTCTTATACATCTTTCAATCTTGACTAAAGTCCTTTTAAACTTAACACTTCAGAGTAACAAAGCTCTGATACCAATTGTTGGTCCCACTAATAGGGGGGTGAATCAGACAAATCAAAACTTTACCACTTAAAAATAAACTCACTGATTTAGTCAGTAATACTGAATATAGTAAATAACCAATTCTCCAAATAACTCAATAACATAAGCAATAATACATCTCATATATATAAATCAATCATTCAAACTTAGCAACATCAGATTAACTCAGTCAACACGGGATTTAACGAGGAAAGCCAATTTGGGAAAAACCTCTATGGGAATTGTAACCCGCAATAAAAATGTACCCTTGTGAAGTTCGCTCAGTTAAGAACTTATCATGTTAAAGATTACAAGCACATTTGCTAAATGTGACCTTGTTAGGGGATTTTCCTCAGATTTGTTAGGAGTGGCCTTGTTAGAGGTCTTTAAACACTCTTTTAGAATGTCACCTAAGTCTAGTTTTTATAAATAGGATGGTAAAATCCACTTGGTTAAGAGATTTATCTGTTACAAATATTAATAAGCAACATTAAACTTTGATCTGTAAATATAGCTTCTACCTTTGCTTGTATCATATCATTTATGCTCAATTGAATACTGGCATCACATACTCCATTAATCTCTTTCTCAAATAGTAGATTCTTCAATTTGTCTTTCTTTGTTCTGATCGGTAAATGTTGTTCTTCAGCTTCTTCTCCTTCTCTATTCAGTTCACCAACAACATTACACTTTGTGTAATTTTCATTCCTTATATAGACATAATTTTGCCTCTTAATCTCCTTAACTTAATTTTCCTTCCTTTGCGCTTATTCGTTCAATCATCTTCTTCATATTTCTCAACTCGGTAAACCATTTCACTTTTACCTTAGAACTTGTAACTTTTCTTGGACCTTACATAATTTTGTTTAACCGCTTGGTCTTCGCCTTAGATCTTCTCATTGAATTTTCTCGTTTTTAGATCTTGTAACAAACTTCATTTAATTCATTTCCTTATTTATCTCATCATTGCTTTGCTTTAAATTTGATTTCATCATCATTTAATATCAGTAATTGTACTCGGTAAAACTTGATTTGCAACTCGGTAACTGACTTCATTCACTGCTCGGTGTCTAACTCATCTTCAGTGCTCGGTGCTTGGTAACTGTAACTGACTCACATAGAATTCTATCGAATGACTCAGTCTAGCTTGGTAAAGTAACTCTTTCAATCATAACTTAATTCATTGCATTTCAAAACTTGATCAATCAAATGTACCGATTTGATAACATCAAATATATAGTAGAAAACAACTATATCATCATTACTTCATCATTGTCTGATTTGTATTTGTCACCCATTTAACTTCTTCTCTTAAGATATGGTAACATAACAAAAATCTATTAATCAATTGATTGACATCAATGACAAAACAACATCTGATCTAACCATTTCTACAATCATGATGCTCGGTATCACTCGTTCTTCATCATCTCCATCAGATATTCATCAGTTAATCAACAAATAGGAATATAGAAAATATATATGTTACCATCTATGAGTAAGAAGAGTACATACACCAGCGGTGTTGACGTGGGTACAAACGTAAAGGTGATAAGACATAAGAGCATTGAACCCCTCTACATCCGGTAAAGGTATGTTATATATATTCAAACTTATTCTCACCATTATTATATAATATGTCAATAAGCCTATATATATATATATATATATATATGGAAATTTGCATCAAATCAAAGAAATAATAGATAATCATTTAAATTTGATATTATGTTTATTAATTAAATATTAAGAGATACTCGATATTTTATAAAGAGAAATATAACCTCTTATGAAGGAAGTGATTAATGAAATTCCCATAAGTGTCAGTGTAGATATTGTTATAATCTCTATATGAATGGCTAACTGGGATTAATGGAGTCTCATAGTGCCAGTGCGAGAGGTTGGTATAATCTTTGTATGAATGGCTAGATGAGATAATAGTGTCATTGCAAGAGGTTGGTGTAACCTCTGTATGAATGACTAAATGAGATTGATATAATCTCCATAATGCCAGAATAGTATGATGACTCAACATATGCATATGTGATAAGCCTTGGATAGAGGATGTCCCTTCCAAGAAGAGACCTTAGAAGGCGCACTTTGGAGACAATGGTGAAATAACTGAGGATGGTCCTAGAATTGATCTTATATCATTCAAAACTTGGAAGATCCTCATAAGGGTTAGGGAACCCGATCTAGAGACGTTCTTAAGGTTTGGGCTAGAATTAGGGTTAAACTTGCACCTAGAATATTGTAGTTAGACATTTCTTTGTCAGTGTTACTCGTCACAAGCTAACCCTAGTAGAGGGGACATTACAATCTACAAGACATAAGTGCATCACTGAGAAATTTTCTTAAGTCTTTGATGTGTTTTTACCATGATGGTAATTGTTTGACTATTTTATTAAGCCATTAGTTTTTTGTAGGTTTGAAAAAAGCTAATTTGTTTCTCTTGTTCTCTATTTTGATAGATTTTCCTCAAATAGTTAGTCAAGTATACAACTAAAAATAACAAGGTTATTGAATTAAACTTAGATTTGAGTACAAATTAAGCCAATTCGACATGCTTTTACCATTATTATAAATTTTGACATGTTTTTCGTCAATTGCACCTTTTAAGTAGGTGTCCAAAGAACTAATTTGTATTTTGTGAGGTTTCAATAAACTTAAATAATGAGGTTATTCAAAATATAAGGAGGTTATTCAAATTAGTTTTACAAGTTAGTTGTAGTCTTTGGGTTATGTTTTTTGTTACATACTTTGTTTATCTACTTCTTGTCAATTTGTGCATCATGAAACTTGCTATTTCCTCCCATCTTGCATTATCCAATCACACTTACCTAATAAACCCTCAATTAGGTTTTTTCTTTCGGTTCGATTTGATTTCTTATTAGGTTAGGGTCCAAATGGTTTAGTTTTAGTAGTAGGATTAACAATTTGTTGAAAGGTTTTAATTACATTTGGTTTAGAGTTAGGGTTAATTTTCATTTTGGTTTGAGGTTAGGATTATGGTTGAATTTAATTTAGGGTTATGAACATAACTAGGATTTAATTTGGCTCAATATAGGGTTACGATTTAATTTCGCTTAATTTTTCTTAGTATTAGGGTTAATTTGGTTTAGTGTTAAGAGATACAATTTGCAATGAGAGTTACAATTATAGTTTTATTTGATATAGGGATATCGTTTGATTTGGTTCAATGTTAGGGTTAGGATTCAATTTGGTTGAAGATTTGGGTTCAATTTAGTATAGGGTTAGATTTAAGTTTCAATTTGATTTAGGGATAATATTTAATTTTAGTTTGCTATTAATTGGTGTTAAGCATTAGAGTTTAATTATATTATTACTAGGGTTAATATTCAAATAGGTTTACGATAATAGTTCATTTTAGTTTAGTGTTCAATTAGGCTTAGAATTAGGATTTTATTTGGTTACTGTTAGGATTAGGGTTTCATTTATGTTAGGCTTAGGGTTGTATTTAGTTTATGTTTATGTTGTAGCCAGAGTTCTAGGGTTAGGGAAGATTGGGGTTTTTTTTAAATTGATATCATTAAATTTAAGGTTAGGATTATAATTAGGTTTAATATTTTGAAATTAAAACACTCCCTAATTTAATAAGGGTTTCGGTTCAATTTGGTTTAGTGTTAGGTTCAATTATATTTAAGATTAATTTTAAATTTGTATTGAGATTTAGGGTTCAATTTGGTGTCACGGTGATCTATTAAGAACTAAATAGGCCTTATGATGACCAATGTAAAATGGTAACAATATGAAGTTCATAGATGAGATCAAATATAGTAGTTCTAAAATATTTCATGCTTTCACACCTTTCTCCTTTTTAATGTGAAAGCAATTTAAAAGATATTTTCAATCAAATATTAGTTAATATATCAGAAATCTTTTTCTCAACATTCACAAATTTCCTTTCTAGTCATATCCTTACTATGTCAATATTGTTTCAAATGGATCTATACTATTTTACAATATAATATATTGTTACAATAGATCTATAGTGATAATTTTTATTATTTGTAGATTCAATCAATTAAAATGTTTTCATTATAAAGAAAAAATAAACTATTTTTCTAAATTTGTTTGATCCTTCAACCCCTTATATCTTAATATTAAAGTTTTATTTCTAATTTATTATTTATTTTCACACTTTGAGACATTCTATTGTTTTGATATCAATATCATAATATTCTTTCCCTGCATACATCCTTGTTTATTATTTTAAATTATGTGTTAAGTTTATCCAATAAAGGAGGGTATAATTTGAAATGTTGGTAGGAGATTTACAAGGATATAAATTAAAAAAAAAAATTTAATAGTTCTTATTAAAATAATTAAACAACAAATTTAATAATTTTTCTTTAAATTGTAAATTATTTTTATAAACAACTTATTTATTATTTATATTTTCTAATTCTATAATGTTGTTCTTAAGATGACTTATAGCTTTAAGCAACATTATTAAATAAAATAGTTTAAAATTTTTTTTTTTTTTTTGACAAAAGTGGTAAATATTCTACGAAATTATATTTTATTAATTATTTTTTTTTTAATAATTTACAAAGTTGGTTCAATGACCACCGGTAGGAAAGAACCAAGCAAAGAAAGCCTTTGGTCTTGCTCCAAAACATAAAAAATAGGTCACATGGACCACATAATGATTTAAGTTGAAACCAAACAATTATTGTCCCACAATGTTACAAAAGCTATATCCTCTCGTGGAGATCCCAACAAATAGAGAACCAGAAACTGACATGCCCTACGGATATTACAAAGAAATTATCCCAAGACCTGACAAACCCAAAGTAACCAAAGGAAGATCTTTCACAAACTATCCAGAAAGTTGGGCACAATCAGAAGCAGAGAAGACGCCTCCATATCATCACATCTACATGCAAAAACAAACTCTTCCTATGACAAAGATCATCGTTAGCAAAACTGATATAACATGAAGGAATACAATATAATTATTACAAGGAGTAGAGGATTCTTCTTATGAACATATGAAAAATCTTCCCAAATATGTTAGTTACTCCATTCGAACAACACTGAAGTTCCAAACATAAATCCCATGACTAAATGCATGTGATGCAAACTAACATAAACTATCATAAAGTAAAGTATTATTCTATATATATCTGAAGACAGTATTTAAATTTTTTTCTCATGCACCCAATGTACAAAATCAGAGCACCCAACTTTTTTGCAAATAAACACAATGATACTTCATAATGTTACTGGATCTAATCAACCAGATGTCTATGTGGGGATGTGGAATTCCACAAAATGACTATGATCATTCAAATTTTTTAATTATCCTAACCCCATTGAGAACTTCACATCGACACATAAAAATTTGAGATAGAGGTACCAAATTCATATGTCCAAATGAGCCACAATGCCTCAAGGATATAAATTTACTATGGAATTTTGTTTCTATTTATTATGTTTTGAATTGAATGCATGATATATATTTCTAGTCTTGTAATCAGTCAAAATTAATTCCAAAAATTGTTCCCATCATGTATATTAGCATGTTAATGAAATATAGTTACTTCAGAATAGAGTAGGGAAGTCTTCTTCCATACTTGTCTACCATTGCTCTAGGAACTCTGAGAAAATATTTCTTGGATGTTGTCCTGCCCCAACTAATATTCATACTAGTACCTCTCAAAGAAGCATCTTGCAACACCCTAACTTAACATCAATCATCCTCATCCTTAATGTACCTCTCTTGTACTGCTGCATTTCTATAATAATCTCAATCTACAAGTCCAGGTGCAATTTTCTAAATTCAACAAGATTGCCATCAATGCCAGCAAACAAATATTCTCATTGATCAATTTAACAAGATAACCAACACTCTCCCTGTCCTGAATTTCCAATGTTATAAAACTAACTAGATAAAAAGCCTTCCACCACCTCGCGTAGTGCCTTGGTGAGTTTTAAGTCATGCACATGAAGCTTTCCATAACTTACAATAAGATCCATCTTTGACAACACGTTAATATATGATAGATCCAAATGTACCATTGTTGTCAAAATCAACAGTAAGGCACACATGTATTTCCCAGTATGTCTGCATAGGTGAGCATAGACTACATGTATAGTTGTGAGTCATAAGTCCATATTTTTTGTCAATCCAAGGATGATATTCTTGGCATTTCAATGAAGAGTGAATAGCTCAACCTGCCCAGGAAAGTCAAAGAGAAAATAGTGATCCTTTGCAAGAGGCTCTAGTTTTGACTGCAACCAGTCCATGATCTTCTCCAGGTAATCTGTGCAGTAAACCAACCCTCCATTGGGACCAATCCCATGCTCACACATAACATCCTCCAGCTTGATTATATCCTCGATATATACAACACATTCATAGGGTAGGCATCGGGAACTAAAAAATGCTACAAGTTGTAGTAGGTGGTCTTCCCTAAGCTAGGCGAGCCAAACACCGTTTGTCCAAAAGCTATTTTTTTTTCCTTTTTGCAACCCCAATTCATATTAATCAATGATTTTACCCCTTCAACTAGTCATTCACTTTGCTCCAGAAATGAGGGATTCTTCATAACTCAAAGAAAATAGAGAACTTCACCGTAACACAAAAAACCCTATTCCAATATCTAAGTTCAGTGGTGAAATTTGCACATATACGCCATTTTACATATTTTAATTTAATTATCTATTGATAATGAGAAGAATCGTCCATTTTAAGGCATCATTTAGGACACTCCCACTCCCCATCTATTCATGAGAGAAAATGATAGACCGCAATAGGGTAACTTCAAACATGCCAACAGATAAATCCATTACAATGAGTGAAACCACCCTATTGACACCTATCACTTAATCCCATAAATACATGAAAAGAAAGGGGGTCCTAGTTATTCAATATAAAAATTAACCAAATATTGTTGCAGTCATTGGTACACATTCCTTGAATAAGAATACACTTGGTTACATCAAGTGTGAGAGATGACCCATACCCACTTCTTGTTGCAGGAATGGGTCATTAATAGCTTTGTTGGCCAGAAAATCTGCTACCATATTTGCTTCTCTAAAACAATCTTTGATTTCAAATGTTTGAAAGAGTGTAAGATTATTTAGGATCAAATCTATCCTATATTTTAGTTTCCAAGGTGAGGTCTGTCTAGAGGTAACTATGTTATAGACTACCATTGAGTCTCCTTCAATGATGATGTTAGGAAATTTCATGGAGGTGGCAAGGGAGAGACAAGGAGGGCTTCAATTTGTGAAATATTGTTAGAATCTGGTGGGATCTTCTTGCAAACTGCTTTGATGATTTCACCTTCAGAGTTTCTAATAACGAACCCAGCACCAGATATGCCCAAATTTCCCCTAGAGGTAACATCATAGTTTAGTTTTATAAATCCAGATGGGGGAGCTGTCCAAGTGGAAAACAATCGGGATGAGAGAGTTACGATTGGAGGTTGACAACCATAAGCCAGGAGAGACTGCATAAGAGGCCAATTATAATGGATGAAGAAGTCATATTTAGTAAAATTATTCTTGGTATTAATCTGTTTAAAATGATAAGAAATCATAACTTCACAGATTGATTTCTCTATCTTATTTATTACATGTTCCCATGGAGAAGGATTGCTTCTAAATACTCTCTCATTTTTCTCTAGCCAAATATTTAACAAATGATTAAGGAAGGACTGACCTCCCACAAGAGTTCAGATGGATTTGTGCAATAAGGACCATGCTTTGAAATGATCACATAGGTTGAGATCAATAGCTATAAACCATCCTAGTCTTTGGAATAACTAGTACCAAGAATCTATGGCAAAGGGGCAGTGAAGAAAAAGGTGATCAGAGGATTCCAAAAAGTAACCACAGAGAGTACAAGGGAATACAACATTGATCGCTAGTCTATCTAATCTGGCATGCATTAAAACCCTATGTTGAATGGCTAGCCGGAAAAAGCACCTGCCTTACGGAGGCATGCATGACCCCATAATAGTTTTGTAGGCCAGGAGTCATAAGATTGATGTCGAAAGTTATATTTGTAACCAGCCTTGACTATGTATTGGCCAGAAGGAGAGCCTAGCCAAATGAGCTCATCTTGAAGAGAAGAGAGTAGGACAATCCTTGAAGAGAGTTCCTCCTATAATTCTATTATCAAGTCTATAGCATTTTGTAGGTGAGGGAGAACTTTCCAACTAGAAAGTTCATCATAGATGTCTAAATAATGGTAAACTCGGTCTCCCCAAGATTGCTTCAGATAATCATCAAGGGGATACCAGCCCCAAATTTGAGATAAGGGGGTATGGCCACTCTATGAATCCTACCAAAACCAAGCTTTTGGTCCATCATGTATCAGCCATGAGAGGGAGAATAAGATGAGATCCCGACAAGAGACCATAAACTTCCATATGGAAGACCCCTTAGGAAAAGCTGAGGTTGTAAATATTCTTTCCCTTTCATTGGAGTCAAGATATTTGGACTTTATTAGTTTGGCCCATTTCAATTTTGGGTTTTGGTATAGTTTCCAAAGTAATTTAGCACCCAAGGCTTTATTTTGTAAAGAAAGGTCTGTAATACCCAAACCTTGAATGAGTTTAGGAGTACAAACCTTGGGCATCGCAAGAAGGGGCAATTTTTTTATTTTCAAAGACATTATCCACCCAAAGAAAATCCCTCAAGATGGATTGAAGCTCATCTATTGATCACTTAGGCATATTTAGTACTGACATTAAGTAAATAGGGATAGTATTTAAAACCAATTTTGTCATGAGTAATTTCCTGGATAGGGTCAGCCATTTGTGTTTCCATGAAAGGATACATTGGGAAACTGCAAAGATAATCTTGTTCCAAAAGTGGTGTTTATCTAAGCCAAAGAAGAAAGGGACTCCAAGGTAGTGAAAAGGGAATTCCCCCACAGAGAAGCCCCAAAAGTTAAGAAGATGATGCTAGACTAATGGGGTGGCATTCAAAAAGAAGACTTTAGATTTTGTCGAGTTGACTAATTGGCCAGAAGCCATGGAATAGATGTCAATGATTTGTTTGATAAACTGAGCTTCCATAATGGAGGCTTCTTTGAATAGGAGATTGTCATCTGCAAACAAATTATGAGTATAGGGATCATTCTCATCGTCAAAGGAAATACCTTTCAAGCTTCCCACCTATCTAGCATGAATAATTGATTTTCTAAGTCCTTCTACCATTATAATAAATAGGAAGGGGGACAGGGGTCTCATTGTCTAATACCTCTTGATGATGAAAAGAAACCTGTGGGGATCTGATGGGACAATAATTTATCTATGTTTTATGTTAATATTTATACTCTATTGAAAACATTACCAAGACATTTGTGAACCTTTTAGTATTTGAACTTGTGATCATGTTATAAGTATAGTTAGAACCACCAAGCCTATGGGTAGTTAGTAGAATCATGTTTTGTTGAACATTATATATCTATCACAGTATTTCATATAACTATTTGAATGTGTGTTCTAATATTTGGATTGAGTTCACTAGGTGACTTGATTATATATCTTCATATGCTACTAACCTGCTAGGAAAAAGGAGCGGCTTGAGAGTGGATCAACAGCATTGAAGAGGAGGCGTTGAAGTCCCAGCTGCGATAGGGAGAACTATTATGGCACTGTGAGACATGCCTTCTACAATGGAGGAGCCATCATCTCAGGGAATATAGGAAATAACTATGCTATATTTTCTCTTAGCGGTCAATATCTTGTTGAAATGGTTATCCAAACTTTATTGAATTCTATCGTGGGTTGTTACATTATCCTTCCTCTGCGGCGTGATTTAATCAGACCTTAGCTATATGCTTTGAATAAACATCAATACTATATATAAAGGGATTTGATTGTTAGTTTTTAGTTAGTTGGAAAATATATTATTGTTGAATTTGCACAACAAAGTTACTATTTCTAGTGTCGTGCATTGTTTTCATTATGATGTAATCAGTTTCTGAAAATATAATGGAGTGATTTTGATTTACATTCTGTGTTAGTAGTTAGCAAAAGCCAACCAAGGGGGCCCACTTGGGAGGTGGATTAGATTAGAATACGTTAGAGTTTCTTTCAGCATTTACAACATTTTAAGTAGAGTTTACTGTTTCATTCCTGCAACATTTTAACTTATGTATGTTCCTGCAACACTTGCAAGGATAATTATAGTAAATGTTTTGGGTTGATAGAATAGGTTTAAGTTAAGATTACAGTTTTCAACATTAATTCCATTAAGTAGTCATGTGTGTTTACTTTCCTGCAACAATAGAGTGGGTCTCTTTCATGTTTTTTTCCTTCCTGCGGCATAAGTAATATGACTCTTTGAGAGACTTAGTGCATAAATTGTGTTGTCCCATTTCAAGTATACCTCCCTGGGTTGACAATTTAAATGCACTTCGTGATAGGAAAAGTAATCCTTAGTTTGAATACACTATTCCTAGGAGAAGCTTTGGCATGATTATTATTACCTATTGTGGGGCACTTCATTTTTTGTGATGTTGTCGGGGATGGTGTCAAGCTGAGAACCTTATTGAGTCATTTTTCATTTTTAGATGGTTCTCTATTTTCTAGATAGTAGTATGCAGTCCTGAACTTGCTTCACAAGTTTACATAATTATTTGCATGCATCGAAGAGGAAGAAGACGAGATGAACAGGGCATATTTCTTTTAAGAGAATCTGCTAATCTGAATGAAGAAGTTGAAGAAGTTGAATTGTCCTTTGTTGACGCAAGTCCTAAATTTTCTGCAACATCTTCCTCTGAAGCAGAGCCTTTTGATTCAATTGGCCTTCAACCTTTTTCTGAAATTTTGGCCAAATTTCTTGATAATTCCACTCCAAGTGCACCTGTCGTTCATAATCTTGTAGCTAATATTCCTTTCCAGTAGCAACTCCATCTCTAAATACCTTGATTAATGGCACAACCTACCTTTCCATTTCCTCTTCCTAGCCTTATCAACAATACTAACCTCAAAAACATACCCACTGCTGCACTCCCAAAGTTCTATGGCATAATAACTGAGGACCCTGACACCTTTTTGTTTGAATTTTAAATTCTTTGTCGAAGCTTTGAATACAACATTGATGACCACAAGCTCAAGTTTTTTCAGCAACATTGAAGGAGTCCACACTATGATGGTTTATGTGCTTAGGAGCTAATGCAACAACCAACTGGGGTGAGATGCAAACTCTGTTTCTATAGAAATACAAAGAGTATTGCAAGGGGGGTGGACCGAGAGGAGATAAAAAATTTCAAATGTCACAAAAGGAAGATGAAACTTCGGAAGATTATGTTTCACACTTCTTGTATAATGTACAGAAGAATCCACAACATGTCTTGGAGGAGGATTCACAAAAACTCATTTTCTTGAGGGGAGTAAATGATAACTGCCTGGAAACATTGGACCTCATGGCTAGAGGAGATTTATCCCAATCTTCATGGGATGACCTTAATAAAATCTTCCTTAACTATTCAAGATCAACTCTAAAGAAGGGCAGAGGATTTCAGTCTACACTTGCTAAGGGGAACAACTCGGGCATTTCTAAGTTGTAGATCTCGAACCTGCTATCAGATTTCAAGCAAGACATTATTAATGATGTTGCCACACACTTGGATACAATGACTTCCAATAAGAAGCATGCAGATGCTAAAGCATAGCTAGCTGAGTATTGTCCTCACTGTTGCAAGCAAAAGAAATATTGTGGGTGCAAGCTGGTGGCGAACTTGGAGAATCAACATCTTCCTACTAAGTACATGAAAATAGAAGGATACCATGAGAAAGTGTTCTTTGTTGCTCAACATTAGCCATGGGCTTCCAGACAAGGTATGCCTCAGGATCCTTTTCAATTTTCTAATCCTTATAATAATCAATGGCAAAACCAGAATTATCAAAATCCTTCTCAGTACTCCCAACCTGCTTGGAACAACTAGTGGCCTAACCAACAACAAAACCAGTGGTCTCAGCCTCAAAATCAATGACAGCCACCAAAAGGGAATTGGAAACCATATAACCAATGGAGAGGGCCTCATTAATGACCCAATAAAAATCTTGGTTATCCACCCTTACCACCTCTAGTGTCTCAACCTGAAATAATGCCACCTCATGTAGCCACAAGTCCTACTCCAAAGCAAACCCAATTACCTGCTCAGCCACAACCCAATCCTAATAAAAAGCAACAACAAAAACCAATATATGCAACTGATACTCAATCATACCCTACCTATGCACTAGATATATCAGATATCCACTTGAGATCTGGTACTACTCTGCCTGCACCTGAAGCTCATGTTATAATGAAAGTTCCAGACATTCCTGCAGCATCAGTACCACTTCCAAAAGTTATTTTTCCAAATATTGTCCAACCAACTGATATACCAAGCAAAACTAATGTTCACACCTCAATTAATCCTCCCTTTCCACAAAGGCTTAGCGTGGAAAAACCTATATCCTAAGAAGAAACATCATTTGATATCCTTGACCAGTTGAAAAAAATGCATATCTAGATTCCACTGTTTCAAGCTATCAAATATGTTGCTCTTTATGGAAAAGTCATTAAGGAAGCATGCCTCAAAAATCATGGACATAAGAAAAAGGATCCCCAAATAGTCCATGTTATAGGACAACTTGCATATATTATGTTGGGGAAGATAGTCATACCAAATTACTCTGACCCTGGAAGTCCAGTTGTTGATCTTATAATTAATGGCTAGTCTGTAAAAAATGCTCTAGTTGATTTGGGAGAAACTATAAATGTTATGACTAAGGATACCATGCATAGGTTGAGTATAGAGGGATTGAGAACCACTCCAATAGTTTTACAACTTGCAGACAGTTCCATTGTCGCCCCAGATGGCATCATAGAAGAGATAATAGTCACATTGGATTCCTGGGAATATCTTGTTGACTTCCTAATATTATCACCTAAGGTAAACTTTGTTGGTTATCTAGTTATCCTTGGAAGACCTTGGTTAGCCACCGTTGATGCCCATATTAGTTGCAGATCATGTAACATGACAATTTCAAATGACCAAGCAATGAAGAAGCTAGCATTATATCCTCCTGCCCAACCCCAACCAGATTTGAGTACTCCTATTTGGCCAGATTTGGGAGATGAGGAAGAAGAGATAAATTATGTTTCTCAACTAATTATGTTACACAAACAATCCTTCCTGAAATTGCAAGAAGAAGATGATGTGATTCAAAGTATCATTTCCAATGAGTGTGTCATAGAAAAAGATATTTCTGAAATCTCTATTCTACTGTTGTGTACCTATGAGGATTGTGTTTTTCCAGTAGGCCCTGCTATTATCCATCGATACTACCCTGTGAAGTAGCTTCAAGAAAAATCTCTGAGGTGTCAATGCTAGAGCTGACAACTAATGTGGAACTTTCTCTTGGTTACAATCTTCATGTTAACAGTAAGCTGCCACGACAACAATTAGCATTGTTAACTCAACTCCTTTGTAAACATGAAAAATATTTTGCTTGGGATTATGGAGACATGAAAGGCTTGAACCCAAAGCTCTAAACACATAGAATATACATCACTGAAGCAATTCTACCACTTCGCCAACCTAAAAGAAGAATTAACCTAGCGCTAAGAGAAATAGTAAAAACTAAGTTGCAAAAGTTGTTGGATGTTGGTTTTATTTATCCAATCTCTGATAGTAAAGGGGTATCACTTTGGTCATAGTGCCTAAAAGGGGGAAAATGGATAATATGTATAGATTATAGGGAATTGAACATTGCCACAAAGAAAGACCATTTTCCCTTACCACTTATTGATCAAGTTCTAGACACCTTAGCTGGTAAGAAGTACTTCTCTTTTTCTTGATGGATACAATGGTTATAACCAGATTAGCATTGCTCTAGAAGATCAAGAGAAGACAACATTTACATGCCCTTGGGGGAAATATGCATATTTTGTGTTACCTTTTTTCTTATGTAATGCACCAGCTACTTTCCAAAGAGCTGTAATCACCATTTTTTTTGACATATCACATGATTGCATGGAAATATACATGGATGACTTCACTACATTTGGTGTTAATTTTGAGGAAGCTTTGAAGAACTTGGAAAAAGTGTTGATCAGATGTCAAGAACACAACCTGTCTCTCAACAGTGAGAAATTTTTCATGCTAATGCAGGAAGGAGTGGTGCTGGGACATTTTTTCTCAGAAGATGACATCCAAGTAGACCCTGCAAAAATTGAGTTAATTCTCAAATTGCCTACACCTACTAAGAAAAAAGATGTTAGATCATTAATAAGACATGCTGGCTATTATAGGCACTTCATTCAAAATTTCAGTTAGATAGCTAGTCATCTATACACCTTGCTTACAAAAGAGGTCGAGTTTGCATGGACATCAACCTGTGATGAATCCTTCCTGCAGCTCAAGTCAATTCTGACAAATGCATGATTACTTAGGGGGCCTGATTAGTCTTTACCATTCCACATACATACAGATGCTTCTGACTACGCAATAGGTGTTGTCTTAGGAAAAAATTCTAATAACCTTGAAAATGCAATTTACTATATCAGCAAGAGTTTACATGGCCCAGAGTTAAATTACACAGTCACTAGAAAAGAATTAATGGCAGTAGTTTATGATTTGAATAAATTCCACCATTATGTAATAGGATATCCCATATTTGTTCATACTGACCATGCAACAATCAAGTATCTTATGAAAAAACCTGTCATCTCAGGTAGGCTAGCAAGATGGCTTCTTCTTTTGAAAGAATTTGACATAACCATCATTGACAAGCCAGGGAAAGAAAATGTAATAGCTGATTATTTATCCAGACTCCAGACTACTGACAATGATACTACTGTGTTAGATGACACATTCCATAATGAACATTTGTTTCATATTGTTTTCAAGAGTTTATGGTATGCTAATATAGCTAATTACCTTTCAGCTGAAAAATGCCTACATATTTCTCTCCTAAGGATAGAAGAATGCTTGTTGAGAAAAGCTTTCAATTCTCTTGGATTGTTAATACACTATTCTACACTGGTCCAGACCAAGTAATAAGAATATGTGTACATGAAGATGAAACATATGATATCCTCCATGCTTGTCATGATGAGCCATGTGGAGGACACTTTGGAGCTAAGAGGACAGCTCTAAATATCTTAACAATAGGTTATTACTGGCCCACACTTCACAAAGATACAACCAATTATACAAGAAAATGTGATAAATGCCAGAGGATGGGTCGTCCAACAAAATTAGATGAAATGCCTTTACATCCATAAGTGGTGGTAACACCATTTGATAAGTGGGGCATGGATTTCATTGGTCCTATAGACCCCCATCTAATGGAAAGACCTACATTTTGGTATGCACCGATTATCTAACCAAATGGGTGGAAGTAAAGGCCATGAAGCATGCACGTGATCATAAGGTAGCATAATTTATGTATGAAGAAATCTTCACCCATTATGGTGTGCCAAGAGAGCTTGTAATTGATCAGGGAGCACAATTCACATCCAACCTGATCACAGAACTCATGAAGGAATACAATATCAGACATGGGAAGTCTAATCCCTACCATCCTCAAGCCAATGGTCAGGCAGAAGTTACTAACAGAGAGATTGAAGCTATTCTAACAAAAATAGTTCATTTGCACCGCCGTGATTGGAGCAGCCAACTCTCAAAAGCAGTCTAGGCATACAGAACAACATGGAAGACAACCACGGGTTCACTCCATTTGAATTAATGATGGGAAAGAAGCAATGTTACTAATTTAGTTCAAGCATAAAACATTGTGTACTGCTATGGAGTTAAACATTGACCTTCCTGCAGCACATAGAGAAAGACTGCTACATCCCAAATCCTTGGATGAAATGCAAAAATCTGCTTTAGAGCGCATTGAGATAGTACAAAAAATAGAGGAAGAAGTGGCATGACTCCCATATTAAGAACAAACAGTTTTAAGTAGGTGATTGGGCATTACTGTATGATTCCATATTCCAATAAATACCAAGCAAGTTGCAAACAAGATGGCTGGGATCATATGAAATAGACCATGTCTTCGTCAATGGAGCAGTCTAGTTGACAACTATTGACCCAGTCCATTTCATGCTATTGGTCAATGGGCATCGACTTCATCTATATCATCAGCCACAGACTAAAGAAGACTTCCTGCAAAAATTCACACATACAACTCCAAACAAGCAACGGGTAAAACTTCCTGCAGTAGAGGGTGAAAACCTTCTTCCTGCAGCTTCAACATAGCATTCCATCGTGCATGTTCATAATAAAAACTTCAGTTTCAAATGAATTTTCATTCTCCATTTATATTCTATATTCTTATTTCCAACCCATTCCGCTTCTCTACCTTTCACTCACCCATCCACCACATCATCACCTCTTTCCATATTTTTATGTTTCAAATAAGAGCCACATCCGCTGCACTTGTTCCACTCTCACCACCTTTTTTGCGCGTGCAGTAATCGAATAACATGTGCAACTTTTAACATTTCTTTCCACTTTTAGCACATAGATTTCGGTAATTATATCTAGTACTGCAATAAATCTATGATTAAGGCATTAAGCCAGTTCCTCACCCTGTGCCAAGTGTGGACACTTGTCTTAATTTCATAGGAGGCAGGGAAGTGTATTAAGTTTTCATGTCATTTCTAGTTGTCCCTCTCACTTCTCGTAAGATTACCTATCAACTCAAATCTATACTTTTTCCCTATCTAATTAAGTCCCTTTATTTTCTCGCACAAGTATCGTACTATAATTCCTTAATTATCCTAGATTTTCTGGCTTGATGTGACCTGAAAGGACATAATTAAACTATGTGGTAACTCGCACTTAAACTTGCAGATAGAGTTATAATTTCTTCTGTAAAAGCACCATTATTATTGTTTATGTCAAGTACAATAGAAAGATTGCAAGAGAAAAATCTGTAGTTTCAAGAAGTATAGTTTGAAAACTTAATTCAGGGTGATTCAAAAGGGAATAAGGTATTCAGAAACTGCAGAGCAGACAAAATTGAGAGATTGAAAAGCTACAACAGAAATTTGGAGGAAAATATTTGGAACAAATGGGAGAGAAGCTACAGCGGCATGAGCCCATGATTCATGGCATTCTTCTCATAGATATTGAAGTAATGCGGAGGTTCAATGCATGTGGTTGGCTAGGGTATTTCCTGCAACTAACAAAATTTGATGATGAGATAGCAGCAAAATTCATGAGTACATTTGAAGAGGGAAAGGAAACTGTATGGGGTTTAACGGTTGTCGCAACAAAGGAACGCATAGAAGAAGTAACTGGATTTCAAGAAATTGGGGAGCATTATCCCAATGAGCATGACGCTAGGTCAGCTTGAGCCCAGTTTACTCTTCCTACAGACCCTCCAGTGGAGATTAACAAGCAAGGATGCAAACGCATGTCGCTCCCTCTGCCATTCAATGAGCTGGAAACACACATTATAAGGTACTTGACCTGTGAGGGAAGATTTTAAAATTTACATGCACAACATTTCAAATTACTTAGCTATGTAAGGCATAGTCTTCCAATAAATGTTCCCAATTTCTTGTATAACATGCTAAGTATTAGTGCTGAGGAGACCTAGAAGGGGAATGCAAATTCTTTCTCCCACCATACCCTAATTAAACTGTTAGTTGAGAAATCCCTTAAGAAGTCTCTCCCTTGGAATGGTAAAAATTTGTTCAGTTTAAAACCTTGCAACCCCAGGTTGAGCCTGTTGAGAAACCCAAAAATGATATTACAACACCCTCTAAACCAGCTGTTAAAACAACCACCCAAGAAGGGGAACCCGAAAAACTTAAAGAAAATAGACCTTCACCTGCTCCTGAGAGAAATGTCCTACTTGTTCTCATGAGAGAGGAAAACAAAAAGTAGGTGAAGGAACTTATGTTTCTACAACTGAACCAAAAAACCCTACAGCTTCAAAAGGAAAGAAAAGGAAACCAGCTCCTGCAGCAGAGAGGCTGAATAAACCTAGTAAACAGAAGGTTGTGCAGGTTGAAGAGACTCTTGTACGCAGAAGTCCTCAGAAGAGAGGACAAATTCCTCAAGTATCCCCAGAGTGTCAATATGTTCCTTCAAAACAACCTGTTGTAGAACCCCATGTACAATATATTCCAGATAATTCCCCAACTCGACCTGAAATCCTAGACCTTTTTCAAAATTTAAATGAGAAATGTGATGATGAGCCTGCCATATGTCGGAATGACTCTAAAGAGTGTCATTAGAATGTTCAAGAAAGGAATGAGGAAGAAGTTCAAATGCCTCAACAGTCAACCCACTCACAAAATTTCCTAGTGCCCTACCAGAGGACTTGGTTCACCAGCTATTTATAGTAGGCATGTAAAGAGAAGAGGAGATAGAACAATCAGTTAGAAGAGTGTGGCCCACCTATATTGCAATACCTTCTCTTTGGCTTTTACAATCAATTTGTTCTTAAAACAACCCTATGGAAGGAAGAAAAGAAGAAAATGCAAAGAGTGATAAACGACCAAAATGAGAAAATAAAAGACCTAAAGGAGAAATTGGAGAGGCCAAAACAGAGAATGGATCATGCCTTGAAATTGGTTGATGAGATTATCACTTGTAGGCATCCTCCCAGGGTATATGCTATTTGTTTAAAAGAATAGTTCATCTTAGTTCAACTAATGATGACCTTGAAGAACATAGATTCTGAGTTCAAAATAACCCAGGTTTTCTATGGCCTATACCAAACCCTTCCTTCCTGGCAGCATAACCTGCTCTGTGAGTTATACCTGCACAACTTCATTATTCCCAAGGAGACTGAGTGAAATCCTCTACTTTATATTGGGGATATACATCTGACATGTCATGGATGCATAATGAAGCAAATTATGAAAGGTAGTTAGACAACTACAACGACCAGGAAAAGACATAACCACTACCTTTGAGGGCTTAAAGCAGTAAGCTCGATGTGTTGCTAAGAGATTGGTTCAGCATCACCTATGGAAGCATAAAAGTAGAGACTAAGAAGAAGATTTTTAATATCAGGGAAGAGGTTTATGCACAATATCAAGGGATGTCCTACTTTTCTTTTCAGAGAGCCTTGGCTAGTGCCAGAAACATATGGAATAGACTGCCAGAAGCACTCAAGAAATCAGAGCCTCACAGTCCTATTAATCTCGAGGAAATAGTTTATAGGGCACAAAAGTATATCCATCTAGGCAGACAGATCAGGTGCAATCTCTGGTGTCCCCTTACAATTCAGCCACCTATGCGTCAATGACCTCTTTATGATATTAATGCTACAAAGTTGGATCAACAACAGGAGGATTACAAGATGGACTTCTGGGAGAAAATCAGAGGGTTATACTATACCTTTAAGAGTAGAAAGAGTGGAAAGATAGAGGTCAGGGAGTTCAGAGGAATCACAAAGAAATGTAATGCTTGAGGATAAGCATTTTACATGCAGGGGAGCAGATGATGGGAAAATAATTTATCTTTGTTTTATGTTTATATTTATACTCTATTTAAAACATTACCAAGACATTTGTGAACCTTTTAGTATTTGAACTTGTGATCATGCTCCAAGTACAGTTAGAACCACCAAGCCTATGGGTAGCTAGTAGTGTCATGTTTTGCTATATATATATATATATATCACAGTATTTCATATAACTATTTGAATGTGTGCTCTAATATTTGGATTGAGTTGACTAGTTGACTTGATTATATATCCGCATATGCTATTAACTTGCTAGCTAAAAGGAGTGGCTTGAGAGTAGATCGACAACATTGAAGAGGAGGCGTTGAAGTCTCAACTACGATAGGGAGAAATGTTATGGCACCAGAAGACATACCTACTACAATGGAGGAGCCATCATCTCAGGGAATATAGGAAATAACTTTGCTATATTTTCTCTCAGCGGTCAATATCTTGTTGAAATGGTTATCTAGACTTTATTACATTTTGTCGTGGGTTGTAACATTCTCCTTCCTCTACATCGTGATTTAACTAGACCTTGTTTATATGCTTTGAATAAACATCAATCCTCTATATAAATGGATTTGATTGTTAGTTTGTAGTTAGTTGGAAAATATATTGTTGTTGCATTTGCACAATAAAGTTACTCTTTCTAGTGTCATGCATTGTTTTCATTATGATGTAACCAGCTTATGAAAATATAATGAATGGGTGATTTTTATTTACATTCTGTGTTAGTAGTTAGCAGAATCCAACTAAAGGGGCCCACTTGGGAGGTGGATTATATTAGAATAGTTAGAGTTTCTTTCAACATTTACAACATTTTAAGTAGAGTTTATTGTTTCATTCCTACAACTTAATAACTTATGTATGTTTCTGCAGCACTTGCAAGGATAATTATAGTAAATGCTTTGGGTTTATAGAATAGGAGTTAAGTTTGTAGTTTTCAACATTAATTCCATTAAGTAGTCATGTGTGTTTACTTTCCTGCAGCAATAGCATAGGCTCTTTCATATATTTTTCCTTCCTGCAACATAAGTAATATGACTCTTTGAGAGACTTAGTGCACAAATTGTGTTGTCCCATTTCAAGTATACGTCCCTAGATTGACAATTTAAATGCACATCATGATAGGAAAATTAATCCTTAGTTTGAATACACTATTCCTAGGAGAATCTTTGGCATGATTATTATTACCTATTGTGGGGCGGTTTAGGATGCCTTAATAATAATCGAGAACGAGGGAGAAGAAATGCAAGCATAGATCCATTTTACCCAATTTTTATGGAAACCAAATTTAGTGAGGACCATTACAAGGAAGTCTTTGTCTACCAGATCATATGCCTTCATCATGTCTTATTTAAGTACCATAGCATATTTGTTATGCAATTAGATGGAGTGCAAGATTTTGTGGGTGAAAATCGCACCCTCTAGGTTTCTCGGCTAGGGAAAAATCCCCCTTTTTCTTCTGAAATATTTTTTGGTAGAATTTTGGCTAACCGTACAAATATTGCTTTGGTAAAAAAAATTTAAAGAGAGTTGCATAGCGAGATAGGATGGAAATCTGCAAAGGTTTCAGGATTGTCTTTTTCAGGATAAGAGTAATCCATGTATAATTAATATTTTTTAGCATGGTCTTATGCATTTTGGCCTCTTCTAGTGCTAACAAGATGTCATTTCACATAAAATCCCAACATTTTTGGAAGAACAACGTGGTCAATCCATCTGGTCTCGAGGCTTTATCTAGGGTCATCAAAAAAACAATCTCTCTGAGCTCCTTTAATGTGAAGGGGGCCATGAAAAAGCATTGTATGCCTCTGAAACACATTTGGGGATAGATTGTAAAAGTGTATGAGATTGATGAGATTGCTACTTGGTTAGCAACTGTGAGAAGAAAGAGACACCTTTTGTAGCTATGTCTTTCTCATCTTCTAGATTTGCGTTTGAATATTCAATATGGATAATTTAATTCTTAAGGCGTTTAAGTTTAGTGGAGGCATGAAATAACTTGGTGTTTCTGTCCCTCTCTGCAATCTAAGTTTCAGGAGATTTATGTTTCCAATAAATCTCTTCTCTAAGTATTATCTCTTCTCTAAGTATTATCTCTTCCAAGGCACTCCTAAGCTCATTTTCCCAAGCAAAGGACTGAGCATCCATACCATTATGGATGACAAAGTCATTAATCATTGCTAGTTCTGATTGTAGCCTAGTTTTCTCATGTAATATATTCTTGAAAGTATAGACATTCCAATCTTTCACCTTGATTTTGAGTAGTTTTAATTTCTTGACTAATCTGAAAATTTGGGTCGCTTTCATATAGGGTGAATTTCTCCACCAGTGTTTCAGTAATGGGATGAAGTTCTAGTCACAGAATAACATTTTTTCAACCTTGAATGTACCTTTTCGGTGGGAAGAAGAATCTAAATCTGTCAGTTGGAACAAGATCAAGTAGTGGTCAGAACCTGAGAGAGGTAAAATTAGGGAATGATAATCAATTTTGGATTGGAGCCATGAGTCAAAAATAAGAAACTGATCCAAACGTTTGACAATATTGCATAAATAAACATGACAATTTGTCCAGGTGAGCTTACCCACCTTAGGGGATACATCTAACATATTATTTTCTTGAATGAAATGATTGAAATCTAGTATCACCCTAGAAGAGGGAAGAATTCCTCCACATTTTTCTTCATGATTTAAAACAACATTAAAGTCTCCCCCTAAGATGACCAATTCCTCCTAAAGAGACCAAAGCTTGTTTTTTTCTATGGTAGAAGTAGGACCATAAATGTTGAGTAACCAAAATGATAGTTTAGTATAATTGTTCTCTACTAAGGATAACATCCAGTAGTTTCTGAAAGTAATTTTTTCCGCAAAGACTTTATTTGAATTCCAAAAAACCACCAAACCCCCTAAAGCACCATCATAGGGGGAATTCTCAAAGTTTCCCATCTTCTGAGACGTAAACAATCTTGTGGCAACATCATTGGATAACTTAGTTTCTTGGAGGAGAGAAAGATCAAACTTAGCATTAAGTAATTGGCTATTGAAGAGCCTCTGCTTGTTAGGGGTGTTTAAGCCCCTAACATTCCAAGAGAAGGTCCTCATGAAATTAGAGGGGAAGTCTCAGCTCCCCTCCTTTCACGAGTATTTGTTGGTTTCAGTTCCCCAACATACTCAGGCTGGAGACTTCTCTTGGCCCTGGAAGCCCGTGTTGTTGGGGGGTTGTTTGAAACCTTCCTCTTCCCTTTCTTTTGAATATTTAAAGATAAGGTAATTGTTGTTTGAATCCCTTCTTTAATCTCATCTCTAATCTGAGGTATATTTGATTGTCTTCCCCTTTGTTTGGAGGATGAGGAAGGAGATAGTTTAGTCGTCAAGGATTGGAAAATAGGACAAGAGGGAGATTGAGGGTTCCCCTTATAAATAAGACCATCTAGAGAGGGTGAAAACATAATAAGGACCTCTTGTAAAGACAAATCCAAGTCAGGGGAAAACATTTCGTAAGCATTTTTAGTTTCTGTAATTTCACCTTGATATTGCAATGCAGATAAAGAAACATCAAAGCAATCAATTATACAATCCACAACTTGATCATTAAGAATAACATTTGCTTCCTTGGCTATATCTTCAACATGTGAAATATTTTGTAGTGAAGGCTTAATTATAAAAGGGTTGTCCTTAATTTCGACCAGTTGATCTGAAGTTTGTAAGTTGCCTTATAAGATTGTGGCTTGTAGCTCATGGGAAGGGGGGTAAGAGGGGTGTTGGTCCTAGTGTAGGTGAAGGAGGAGAGCCTATAGAAGATTGTAGGTTGATGGTAGGTGCAGTAGAATATGTGGAAATTGAGGAGGGTTGATGAGAGTTGCAAAGGAGATTAGATGTAGGAAATGGAGTGGGGATATGTGATGTAGAAGGGGGGTTCCGATAGTCTGAGAACCTATAGCAGATTGGAGGTTGCTGGTTGGTGCAACAAGAGATGCAAAGACCAAGGAAGGTTGAAGAGAGTTGAAAAGGGAATGAGTGGAAGGAAAAGGAGTGGGGATAAGTGTTTAAGATGGGGGACCTAATAGCCGATAGGATCCTAGCATGAGAAATCTGAGGAGAAACCTCAGATTTGGAGGGTTGGGGAGGAATATCAGGGACATCAAAAGAGAAAGAGGAGGTATGTGGTGAGGAAGTAGCAGGGGATGGTTGATGGGAGGATATTTGGTCCTTAGATGGTGAGGTAATGGGTGGGAAGTCAATAGAGGATGGTTGAAGGGCAGGTTGTTGTTTCAAAGGAGGTGAGGTAGTGGGCGAGAAGGATTTGTTGAACTTTTTGAATAGGTCACCATCAATAGAAATAACCATTTTATGTAGATTAGGAGAGTCATTTACAATAGTTTTCCTCCATGAGCCAAAGGGTGAATTGAAGCTGCAGATAGAAGGAGTATCATAAGTTGGTTCAAGTAGAACACAAGTTTTAGTTTCCAAAATACTATCCATTATACAAGGATCAGTTCTAACAAACTGTCCAATTGAATTCCTAATTTCGTTCAAAATACAAAAGTCATTGAATTTTTATGACAATTTGGGAAGGGTGAACTAAGTGGATTGAAGGTAAAAATATGGATTTCCCTACTTGGTAGAATGGAATCCAGTCTAAGAAAAGTAAAACATTGTCTTTTAGGTTCATAAAGGATTTTGACAAGGCATAATCTTTTGCCTCTTTAGAGTCGAAAACTAGAAAAAATGTATCATAAGACAAGACTTGGAAGTATAATATCCCATTCCGCTGAGAATCTAACCTTTTCTATAATTAAGACAGCGTGATAGATGGGCCCCAAATTTTAGTAATAACGCTTCTCAATGATAAATTATTTCTCCGCCAAAAGTCAGGAGAATTAGAGATGGTAATATGTGGGATTTTAACCCATACCTTTTGGAATGATGAGGAGCCAGATCACTTACAACTTTAGCCAATAATTCTTCATTTAGAGTGGGTACATCAATATCATGAGGGGGAATGTCATCCATTGAAACATTATTGCTCGCGTCATTTTCCAGGATAAATTGTGATATGCCATCATTATGCCTGACTAGGGAATTATTGATGGGCATGGTCACCGGTAGAGTAACCTTCAATTTAGAGGATTTACCAATGTTTTTATCATCATTTGTGCTATGATTACCCTCTTACCTAGTGCTAGGTGAAGGAACTTCTTTTCCTGCAGCTGAACAACAAAACCCTACAGCTTCAAAAGGAAAGAAAAGGAAACTGGCTCCTGCAAAAGAGAGGCCAAATAAAGCTAGTAAAAAGAAGGTTGTGGATGTTGAAGAGACCAATGAAAACTTTAGTGGTGATTATTCACCATTTGGCGAATGTCGCAAGTCGGCGACCCCAGAATTGGTTAATATTTCTGAGATATTGGATTGACCCTATCGCCTGACATTTATTAATATTGGGTCCAAAGCCCGGGCCCATCGCCCATTAGTTTATTTAATTTTTTCATTTCTTACACATTATCGCCAATGGAATATAAATTTTGGTCCCCATAAATTTAAAACATTCGCCTATAATTTCTAAGCGACCCCAAATCAATGGCCTATATTTGCCTGGCATTCTACAGATGTGTGTCTCTAACCGACATAATCTAGCCAACTTTATTAATCATGTGAAGCTATTGGACGACCCATAATCACCTCAGAAATAAAAAAAGACGTGTTATAATTACGCGGGCTTCGCCAAATATTTGTATACCTAATACCTCCCGCCAAATTTTTTGAAGAAGGATTAGTATAAAAACATTTTGATATCTCTATATTTGATCGTACTGAAGTTTCAGGAGTTTCAGACAATTGAGTGCAACTATATACTCAATACTGCATTGGCGAGTCGCGACTACATTGCTGCATTTTAATTTGAGGCAAAGGTAAGTGATACTTATTCTATGACTGTGATTTTGAGTTCATTTACATTATTTCAGAATAGGTTTTCAAAAATGGGGTTTCTTTTCCCTTTCATCCCGAAATACACCGCACACCGTTAATCTGTGCTCATCCAACGGTCGCTGGCACTATCGCGTGTCCCATTAACTTTTGGCTTGTCATTTGATGTCACTAGGACATGTGTGAGTGTAACTTAATCATTTTAAATTACAACTTCATCTTATTAGTTATTAAATTTAATAAATGTTATTAAATGTTTAGTTTTACAGTGTCGTCAGATTTAGATTTTAATTCAATTATTTCTATCTTATAATCACACATCGATATGACACATTGGCAAATTAAAAATAGAAACTTGCTCTGGATTGATAAAGAAACTTAAACGTTTTAAAAATTCAGAATCTCAGTCTTCAGATTTAAAAAATGGAAGTACTAATCCATCGCTTAAGCATATACTTAAATGTCTAATACACAGGTAAAGCAACTAATTAAAATATTGTAATCACAGAG
>MU224591.1:793729-807946 GCA_018584345.1 Thuja plicata | reverse complement strand
AAATGTAAATCTTTCCCATAAATTTTCCCATAAATGCATGTGTACTATTGACAGTTAAAGATGGCAGTTAAAGAATGTCACTGACAAGGCATTTATTTCTTTTCGAGTTACGAGTTACAAGTTGCAATTGCACTATCCATCGTCCATGTCAACAAATAACCAAGAGTAATCAACGATCTTGGTTATGGTGCACTTTTTAAGGCTTGATATGTGTCATCATTTCGGTGACTTCCTGAAGAAGTCAGTTTTCTTCTGAAATTTGGTCCAAAATTAAATTTCAACCATTGATCTAGGATGATCAAATGGTCTCAAATAATACATTTAAAAATACCTAATTAGGGTATGTGTCCAATGTGTGATCAGTTATATTCACAACAAATAAAAGTGATATTCGCTGCACGTTGCATTAATTACAATGTTACATGTCATTATTTGGGTGACTTCTTGGAAAACTCTGTTTCATTCACGAAATTGGGCCGAAATTAAACTTTAGCCATTGATCTAGGATAATCAAACAGTCTCAAATAAGACATTTAATATTAGTTGGCGTTGGCCCACATGACGCATTGACGAGTCCCATCTTTTGAAAATCGCCAAATAAAATATTTATTTTTCCCATAATTAACGATAGATTAGCCAATAAAATAAACATATTTTCAAATGGCACATAAAAATAGCCAGTACAAGTATTTTTTTTATCTTCACAAGAAAATAATTCGCCTCATATATTATATATTTTCCCCCACATTAATTTATAATTCGCCACAATTTTATGGAATTTTCATTCGGCAGGGAAAAAATCGCCTACGCCTTTATATTATTTTCCTAATTTGGAAAAAAATTTGCCATCATCAATAAAATTTTTCCCCTAAATTAATGTACGATTTGCCAGGCTTTTACACTTTTTCCTAGGAGGGGGTTTCTTAAAGTTATCTCTGGAAGAGACTCATGTACACAGAAGTCCTCGGAAGAGAGGACAAATTCCTCAAGTATCCCCAAAGTGTCAATTTCCTTCAGAAGAAGTTGTTGTACAACCCCATGTACAATATATTCCAGATAATTCCCTAACTCGACCTAAAATCCTAAACCTTTCTCAAAATTTAAATGAAAAATGTGATGATGAGCCTGCCATATGCCAGAATGACCCTGAAGAGTGTCATTGGAATGTTCAAGAAAACAATGAGGAAGAAGTTTAAATGCCTCAATAGTCAGCCCACTCACAAAATTCCCTAGTGCCCTATCAGAGGACTTGGTTCACCAGCTATTTATAGTAGGCATGTAAAGAGCAGAGGAGACAGAACAATCAGTTAGAAGAGTGTGGTCCACCTACCTTGCAATTCCTTCTCTTTGGCTTTTACAATCAATTTGTTCTTAAAACAACCCTATGGAAGGAAGAAAAGAAGAAAATGTAAAGAGTGATAAACGACCAAAATGAGAAAATAAAAGACCTAAAGGAGCAATTGGAGAGGCAAAAAGAGAGAATGGATCATGCCTTGAAATTGGTTGATCAGAGTATCACTTGTAGGCCTCCTCCAAGGGTATATGCTATTTGTTTAAAAGAATAGTTCCTCTTAGTTTAACCTATGATGACCTTGAAGAACATAGATTCTGAGTTCAAAACAACCCATAAATTATATGGCCTATACCAAACCCTTCCTTCCTGGTAGCATAACCTGCTTTGTGAGTTATACCCGTACAACTTCATTATTCCCAAGGAGACTAAGTGGAATCCTCTGCTTTATATTGAGGATATACATCTGAGGGCATTAATGTCATGGATGCATAATGAAGAAAATTATGAAAGGTAGTTAGAAAACTACAGTGACTGGGAAAAGACAGAACCACTACCTTTAAGGGCTGAAAGTAGTAAGCCTGATGTGCTGCTAAGAGATTGGTTCAACTTCACCTATGGAAGCATAAAAGCAGAGACTAAGAAGAAGATTTTTAATATCAGGGAAGATATTTATGCAAAATATCAAGGGATGTCCTACTTTTCTTTTCAGAGAGCCGTGGCTGGTGCCAGAAACATATGGAATAGACTGCCATAAGCATTCAAGAAATCAGAGCCGCATAGTCCTATTAATCTTGAGGAAGCAATTTATAGGTCATCAAAGTATATCTAGCTAGGCAGAGAAATCATGCGTGATCTCTGGTGTCCCCTTACAATTCAGCCGCCTATGCTTCTATGACCTCTTTATGACATCAATGCTACAAATTTGGATCAACTGCAGGAGGATTACAGGATGGAATTCTGGGAGAAAACTAGAGGGTTCTACTATATCTTTAAGAGCAAAAGGAGAAGAAAGATAAAGGTCAGGGAGTTCAGAGGAATTGCAAAGAAATGTAATGCTTGAGGATAAGCATTTTACATGCAGGGGGCAGATGATGGGGCAATAATTTATCTCTCTTTTATGTTAATATTTATACTCTGTTTAAAACATTACCAAGACATTTGTGAACCTTTTAGTATTTGAACTTGTGATCATACTATAAGTATAGTTAGAACCACCAAACCTATGGGTAGCTAGTACTGTCATGTTTTGCTACATATTATATATATATTGTAGTATTTCATATAACTATTTGAATGTGTGTTCTAATATTTGGATTGAGTTGACTAGTTGACTTGATTATATATCTGCATATGCTACTAACCTGCTAGCTAAAAGAGTGGCTTGAGAGTGGATCGAGAACATTGAAGAGGAGGCATTGAAGTCTCAGCTGCGACAGGGAGAACTGTTATGGCACCGCAAGACATGCCTGCTATAATGGAGGAGCCATCATCTCAGAGAATATAGGAAATAACTTTGCTATATTTTCTCTCAGCGGTCAATATCTTGTTGAAATGATTATCCAGACTTTATTACATTCTGTCATGGGCTGTTACATTCTCCTTCCTCTACGGCGTGATTTAATCAGACCTTATCTATATGCTTTGAATAAACATCAATCCTCTATATAAATAGATTTGATTGTTAGTTTGTAGTTAGTTGTAAAATATATTATTGTTGCATTTGCACAACAAAGTTACTCTTACTAGTGTTGTGCATTGTTTTCATTATAATGTAATCAATTTCTAAAAATATAATGAAGGGGTGATTTTGATTTATATTCTATGTTAGTAGTTAGCAGAAGCCAACCAAGGGGGCCCACTTGGGAGGTGGATTAGATTAGAATAGGTTAGAGTTTCTTTCAACATTTACAACATTTTAAGTAGAGTTTACTGTTTCATTCCTGCAACATTATAACTTATGTATGTTCCTACAACACTTGCAAGGATAATTATAGTAAATTCTTTGGGTTGATAGAATAGGTTTAAGTTAAGTTTGTAGTTTTCAACATTAATTCCTTTAAGTAGTCATGTGTTTTTACTTTCCTGCAGCAATAGTGTAGGTCTCTTTCATGTATTTTTCCTTCCTGCAACATAAGTAATATGACTCTTTGAGAGACTTAGTGCACAAATATTCGTGTTATCCCATTTCAAGTATACATCCATGGGTTGACAATTTAAATGCACTTCATGATAGGAAAATTAATCCTTAGATTGAATAAACTATTCCTAGGAGAAGCTTTGGCATGATTATTATTACCTATTGTGGGGCGGTTTAGGATCCCTTAATAATAATCGAGAACGAGGGAGAAGAAATGCAAGCATAGATCCATTTTACCCAATTTTTATGGAAACCAAATTTAGTAAGGATCGTTACAAGGAAGTCTCAGTCTACCAGATCGTATGCCTTCACCATGTCTTATTTAAGTACCATAGCATATTTGCTATGCAAACAGATGGAGTGCAAGATTTTGTGGGGCAAAATGGCACCCTCTGGGTTTCTCGACTAGGGAAAAGCCCCCTTGCTCTTCTGAAATAATTTTTGGTAGAATTTTGGCTAACTGTACAAAGATTTCTTTGGTAAAAATTTTGTAAAGAGAGTTGCAGTGTAAGATAGGACGGAAATCTGCAAAGGTTTTAGGATTGTCTTTTTTAGGATAAGAGTAATCCATGTATGATTAATTTTTTTTAGCATGGTCTTATGCATTCTGGCCTCTTCTAGTGCTAACAAGATGTCATTTCACATAAAGTCCCAACATTTTTGGAAGAACAACATGGTCAGTCCATCTGGTCTCAGGGCTTTATCTAGGGTCATGAAAAAAACAATCTCTGTGAGCTCCTTTAATGTGAAGAGGGCCATGACAAAGTATTTTATGCCTTTGAAACACATTTGGGGATAGATTGTAAAAGTGTATGAGACTGATGAGATTGCTACTTGTTTAGCAACTGTGAGAAGAAAGAGACACCTTCCGCAACTATGTCTTTGTCATCTTCTAGATTCCCATTTGGAGATTCAATATGGATAATTTTATTCTTAAGGCATTTAAGTTGTTAGAGTAATTATATGTCTATACTTATTAATTAGATCACATTGCTTTAATTAATTAAGTTGTTTATTACTCTGTTTATTTAACCTATCTCTTTGGTGCATTATAATTAATATTTATATTAATTATTAATGTGCAACCTAGCTTTTCTAGTTTTAGGGTTTCGTTCACCTTTATAGGTTGAACTTTGTAGTTCTTTTTTATTAATTCATATTATAATTTTGCTCTCACTTTCTGAGTAACTTTTGAGTTTTTCTCTTTCCGTCTTCCTGCTTCTCTATTGCAACAGGTTTCTTGCATGCAGGTGTTCTTTGGGTTCTGTGGATTTGTATCTTTCAAATCCTACATGGTATCAGAGTTTCCCTGCTATTTCATGGTTTGGAGGTCTTGAAGCCGTGATTTGAAGACAAAAATCATAGCTTCTCTAGGGTTTTCTCTTCAATCTGGAGGAGGCACTTTTTTCTGGAGCACTTTGAGCAAAAATAGATGCCACCATCGCGCTCAAAAGGCCCGGGAGACTCAAAATTCATATAAAGTTTGCATTTTTTGGCCACAATGACCTCTGGGAAAAAATTTCTCCCTCCTAGGTCGTACAACACGTAAATCGAGAATTTTTTTTCAAAAATCTCAAAAACAAAGCCCATTTAGGGCTTTTTACGTGTGTTACCACTACAGCCCAGCCCACGCCCGGCCCCTGCCGGTGTGCCACCTGCAAGTCACCCGGCCACCACCTCCATTGGCCCGCCACCAGCAACGCCGCCTGGCCGCCACCTCCGCCGACCCGCCACCAGCAGCACCGCCCGGCCGCCACTAGTGACGTCACTCGCCAGAAAGTGATGTCACTTTCTGATTGTCCTATTTTTTTGGCAGTTTTTTGAATTTTCCGGTGACCGGAAAATTTTTCCTGCGAGACAGGCCCGTGATGTGTAGACGGTCGTCAAATTTTTTTCCAAAAGCTGCGACAGTAATTTGACTGTCAAATTTTTTGTCGTCTTTGTGTTTTTCCAAAGAGCTCTTTTTCAGAGGTGTAGTCGGTTTTTTGGCCATATCTTTTGCATACAGTGTCATTTTTTAGAAAACAAAATATCGCTGAAAATCTCTTCCCAAGCCGGAGATGATGATGCTAGTCTTGTTTGCTGATTCGACCATTTGAGTTCCTATTTTTGTTGTCGAAGTAGAGGCTTCTATTTTTCCTCCATCTTTGCATCTGGCGTCTAGTTTTTCTTTTAGTTTTTTTGTTATTTCTATAGTTGTTTCTTTGGTATATGAGGGATATATTTATACATTGTGGGGGGTGCATTTTCTTTCTGTAATTTCATTCAGAAAAGACCGTTCTACTTTCATCATCTTCTTCTTCCAATGTCAGACCCCTCTGTGGCCTGGCTGACACCACACAACTACCACACTTGGAAAGCACACATGGCCAGGCTTCTTATGTCATGTGGCTTATGGTCATGTCTAGATGAGCACCAACCTGTTCTGTAGTGCCCTTCTAAGGTTCTCCAGCATAGAAACAAAATAGATAAAGCCATGGGATTGATTGCATTGAACATCTCCAACAGTCTCCTATTTCACCTAGATGGTTTGACCACTCCTCGGGCTTTTTGGAGAAAGTTTGCAGATCTATTTGGCACAGTGAATGAGTTCTATGCACTTTATCTTGATGCAAAGTTGACCACTTTGTCTCCTAATATTTTTTCCACCATTGAGGACTTCTTGATGAAGTTCAATGCTCTTCGATCACTTTTACAGAGATGTGGGAAGACCAAATCACATGATGAGTGTATCTTCCTGATACTCTCAAATCTTCGCGGACAGTTCCAGATTTTCTCATCCACTTGCTATTCCACTATGGATGCTTTGGGTCCTAGGCACAATATGCCTTCCTTTGCGGCCTTCTGTGATCAGTTGATTTGAGAGTAGTCAAAGCTTCAATAGTTGAATGATGCTTTCAGCTCTATGAGCCATGCCTTGGTTTCTCACCCATCTTCATGAAAGATGGAGCAGAAACAAGTATCATCAACCACAAAGTCTTGGAAGGATTCCCCTTCTCAGCATTCCTTTGGCCCACCTCCTTCACATAAGGGTAAATCGAAGATCGAAAAACCTAATTGTGCTTATTGCAATAAGCCTAATCATAATGAGTCTCAGTGCTTTCGGAAGAAGGTAGATGGATATGCCCAACACATTGCTGATTTGACAGCTCTTCTTCATAAGATAAAGATTGATATTCCCTCTTCCTCTTCTCGCTGGTCTTCTTCATCATCTTCTCAGGCAGATGAGTCAGACAATGGAAAGGGTCATGCCTTATGTGCATCTGCTATAGCTCCCTCCTCTAGGTGGCTATTGGATTCTAGTGATTCACATCATATGGCATCTTCTTGGAGTTCCTTCTCATCTTTTGTAGCCTCTCTTACCCCACACATCTTGATGGGGAATGACACTGTTATGCCTGTTTGTGGGCAGGGTTCTATTGACATTAATGATGGGGCATTCCATGATGTACTATGTGTTCCATCCTTGTCATTGACCTCTCTCCATTTATCAGATTACTCATACTGGGATAGAGAAGACAGTTGAGTTCATTGTAGATTCTATACACATCAGAGATTGTGCGGCTGGCCAAATTATTGCTACAGGGAAAGTTGATCATGCCACCTGCCTGTACTCCTCCCATTTGGGTCCACCATCTCTAGTGTCACAAAATATCTCTCCTACTTCACGAGTGCCTAGTAAGAATAAGTCGGGTCACCTAAACTTCTGTATTACTCCTGAGATCAATGTTGTGGCTTCTCCACCTCCTCCTCCTATTATGCCTACATTTGTTCATCATGATTCTTCTTCAGCAGTCCCTATTATGGTCACTCCCTGCATTGAGCCTTCCACTCCAGTTGTTGAGGGCATATCTGAGGCATTCAGGTTTCACCTCTCATTCAGGGGTTTCCTTATTGTTTTGTGCCTCTGTTTCTTACGCATTGGGCTTCCAGTGGTTCGATCATTCCTATAGGGGTTCCATCATTCTGGGGGGGCTTTGGTGTCTCACCCCTCTCTCATCGGGGGTTTGATTGTACTTATGGTTTTGAGAGAATCTCTTGAGCCATTCTTATTTGCATTTTTTTTATCTCTTCTTGGAGTAGGATTTTTCCCATGTGGTTTTCTCTATTTCTCTGCTTTACAGAGATTCGGTTGTGCTTGGGTACCTGATCAGGCCTTGTTGCTGTGACCCATTTTTTCCTGCTTTCATAGCTGTGCTATGTTAGCTTACCTCCTAAGATTCGCTTAAGGGGGGTGTTAGAGTAATTATATGTCTACACTTATTAATTAGATCACATTGATTTAATTAATTAAGTTATTTATTACTCTATTTACTTAAGCTATCTCTTAGGTGCATTATAATTAATATTTATATTAATTATTAATATGCAACCTAGCTTTTCTAGTTTTAGGGTTTCGTTCACCTTTATAGGTTGAAATTTTTACTTCTTTTTCATTAATTCAGATTATAATTTCGCTCTCACTTTCTGAGCAACTTCTGAGTTTTTCTCTTTCCCTCTTCCTGCTTCTCTATTGCAACAAGTTTCTTGCATGTAGGTGTCCTTCAAGTTCTATGGATTTGTATCTCTCAAATCCTACATAAGCTTAGTGGAGGCATGAAAGAACTTTGTGTTCCTGTCCCTCTCTGCAATCTAGGTTTCACGAGATTTATGTTTCCAATAAATCTCTTCTCTAAGTATTATCTCTTCCAAGGCACTCCTAAGCTCCTTTTCCTGAGCAAAGGACTGAGCATCCATACCATTTTGGATTACAAAGTCATTAATCATTGCTAGTTCTTATTATAGCCTAGTTTTCTCATGCAAGATATTCTTGAAAGTATAGACATTCCAATCTTTCACCTTGATTTTGAGTAGTTGTAATTTCTTGACTAATCTAAAAATTTGGGTCCCTTTCATATAGGGTGAATTTTTCCACCAGTGTTTTAGTAATGGGATGAAGTTCTGGTCACAGAACCACATTGGTTCAACATTGAATGTACCTTTCTAGTAGGAAGAAGAATCTAAATATGTCAGTTGGAACAAGATTAGGTAGTGGTCAAAACATGAGAGAGGTAAAATTAGGGAATGATAATCAATGTCAGATTGGAGCCATGAATCAGAAATAAGAAACTGATCCAAATGTTTGACAATATTGCAAAAATCAACACGATGATTTATCCAGGTGATCTTACCCACCTTAGGGGATACATCTAACATATTAATTTCTTGAATGAAACGATTGAAATTTAGCATCACTCTAGGAGAGGGGAGAATTACTCCACATTTTTCTTCATGATTTAAAACAACATTAAAGTCTCCCCCTAAGATGACCAATTCCCCTTGAAGAGACCAGAGCTTATTTTTTTTCTATGGTAGAAGTAGGACCATAAATGTTGAGTAACCAAAAATATAGTTTAGTATAATTGTTCCCTACTGAGGATAGCATCCAGTATTTTCTGAAAGTAATTTTTCCATAGAGACTTTATTTGAATTCCAAAAAACCACTAGACCCCCTGAAGCACCATCAGAGGGGGAAGTCTAAAAGTTTCCCATCTTCCAAGGCGTAAAAAATCTTGTGGCAACATCATCGGATAACTTAGTTTCTTGGAGGAGATAAAGATCAAACTTAGCATTAATTAATTGCTATTGAAGAGCCGCTGCTTGTTAGGGACGTTTAAACCACTAACATTCCAAGAGAAGATCCTCATGAAATCATAGGGGAAGTCTCAGCTCCCCTCCTTTCACGAGTTTTCATTACTTTCAGTTCCCCAACATACTCAGGCTGGAGACTTCTCTTGGCCTTAGTAGCCCGTGTTGTTGGGGGGTTGTTTGAAACCTTCCTCTTCCCTTTCATTTGAATAGTTAAAGACAAGGGAATTGTTGTTTGAATCCACGCTTTAATCTCATTTCTAATCTGAGATATATTTGATGGTCTTCCCCTTTGTTTGGAGGATGAGGAAGGAGATAGTTTAGTCAACAGGGATTGGAAAATAGGACAAGAGGGAAATTGAGGGTTCCCCTTATTAATAAGACCATCTAGAGAGGGTGAAAACATAATAGGGACCTCTTGTAAAGACAAATCCAAGTCAGGGGAAACATTTCATGAGGATTTTTAGTTTCTGGAATTTCACCCTGACATTGCAATGTAGACAAAGAAACATCAAAGAAATCAATTATACAATCCACAACTTGGTCATTAAGAATAACATTTTCTTCCTTGGATATATCTTCAACATATGAAATTGTCTGTAGCGAAGGCTTGATTATAAAAGGGTTGTCCTTAATTTTGACCAGTTGATCTACAGTTTGTAAGTTGCCTGATAAGACTGTGGCTTGTAGCTCATGGGAAGGGGGGTAAGAGGGGTTTTGGTCCTGGTGTAGGTGAAGGAGGAGAGCCTATAGCAGATTGTAGGTTGATGGTAGGTGCAAAAGAAGATGTGGAAATTGAGGAGGGTTGATGAGAGTTGCAAAGGGGATGAGAGGTAGGAAATAGAGTGGGGATAGGTGATGTAGAAAGGGGGATCTGATAGTCTAAGAACCTATAGCAGATTGCAGGTGGCTGATTGGTGCAACAGGAGATGCAGAAACCAAGGAAGGTTGATGAGAGTTGAAAAGTGAATGAGAGGAAGGAAAAGGAGTGGGGATAAGTGTTTAATATGGGGGATATGACAGTCGATAGGATCCTAGCATGAGAAATCCGAGGAGAAACCGCAGATTTGGAGGGTTGGGGAGGAATATCAGGGACATAGAAAGAGAAAGAAGAGGTATGTGGAAAGGAAGCAGCATGGGATGTTTGATGGGAGGATCTTTGGTCCTCATATGGTGAGGTAATGGGTGGGAATTCAATAGAGGATGGTTGAAGGGTAGGTTGTTGTTTCAACGGAGGTGAGGTAGTGGGCGAGAAGGATTTGTTGAACTTTTTGAATAGGTCACCATCAATAGAAATAACCATTTTATGTAGATTAGGAGAGTCCTTTACTATAGGTTCCCTCCATGAGCCAAATGGTGAAATAAAGTTGCAGGTAGAAGGAGTAGCAGAAGTTGGTTCAAGAAGAACACAAATTTTAGTTGCCAAACTACTATTCATTATACAAGGATCAGTTCTAATAAACTTTCCAATTGAATTCCCAATTTCCTTCAAAATATGAAAGTCATTGAATTCGTATGAAAATTTGGGAAGGGTGAACTAAGTGGATTGAAGTTTAAAAAATGGATTTCCCTACTTGGTAGAATGGAATCCAGTCTAAGAAAAGTAAAACATTTTCTTTTAGGTGCATAAAGGATTTTAATAAGGCATAATCTTTTGCCTCTTCAGAGTCGAAAACTAGAACAAAAGTATCATAAGAGAAGACCTGGAAGTATATTATCCCATTCAAATGAGAATATAACCTTTTCTGTAATTCAGACAACATGATAGATGGGCCCCAAATTTTAATAATAATGCTTCTCAAAGATAAATTATTTCCCTACCAAAAGTCAGGAGAATTAGAGATAGTAATATGCGGGATTTTGATCCATACCTTTTGGAATGATGAAGAGCCAAATCACTTACAAATTTAGCCTATAATTATTCATTTAGATTGGATCTGTCAATATCATGAGGGGGAATGTCATTCATTGAAACATTGTTGCTTTCTTCATTTGCCAGGATAGATTGTGGTATGCCATCATTACGCCTGACTAGGGAATTATTGACGGGCGTGGTCACCAGGAGAGCAACCTTCAATTTAGAGGATTTACCAATATTTTTACCATCATTTGTGTTATGATTACCCTCTTACCTAGTGTTAAGTGAAGGAAATTTTTTTCCTACAGCTGAACCACAAAACCCTACAGCTTCAAAAGGAAAGAAAAGGAAACCGGCTCCTGCAACAAAGAGGCCGAATAAAGCTAGTAAAAAGAAGGTTGTGGAGGTTGAAGAGACTCCTGTATGCAGAAGTCCTCAGAAGAGAGGAAAAATTCCTCAAGTATCCTCACAGTGTCAATATGTTCCTTCAGAACAAGCTGTTGTAGAACCCCATGTACAATATATTCCAGATAATTCCCCAACTCGACCTGGAATCCTAGACCTTTCTCAAAATTTAAATGAGAAATGTGATGATGAGATTGCCATATGCCAGAATGACCTTGAAGAGTGTCATTAGAATGTTCAAGAAAGAAATGAGGAAGAAGTTCAAATGCCTCAACAGTCAGCCCACTCATAGAATTCCCTAGTGCCCTATCGGAGGACTTGGTTCACCAGCTATTTATAGTAGGCATGTAAAGAGCAGAGGAGACAGAACAATCAGTTAGAAGAGAATGGCCCACCTACATTGCAATCCTTTCTCTTTGGCTTGTACAATCAATTTGTTCTTAAAACAACCCTATGGAAGGAAGAAAAGAAGAAAATGCAAAGAGTGATAAATGACCAAAATGAGAAAATAAAAGAGGTCTAAATGAAGAATTGGAGAGGCAAAAATAGAGAATGGATCATGCCTTGAAATTGGCTGATCAGATTATCACTTGTAGGCCTCCTCCCAGGGTATATGCTATTTTTTTAAAAGAATAGTTTCTCTTAGTTTAACTAATGATGACCTTGAAGAACATAGATTCTGAGTTCAAAACAAACTAGGAATTCTATGGCCTATACCAAACCCTTCATTCCTTGTAGCGTAACCTGCTCTGTGAGTTACACCTGCACAAATTCATTATTCCCAAGGAGACTGAGTGGAATCCTCTACTTTATATTATGGATATACATTTGAGGGCATTAATGTCATGGATGCATAATGAAGTAAATTATGAAAGGTAGTTAGACAACTACACGGATTGGGAAAAGACAGAACCACTACCTTTAAGGGTTGAAAGCAGTAAGCCCGATGTGCTGCTAAGATATTGGTTCACCTTCACCTATGGAAGCATAAAAGTAGAGACTAAGAAGAAGATTTTTAATATCAAGGAAGAGGTTTATGAAGAATATTAAGGGATGTCCTACTTTGCTTTTCAGAGAGCCCTGGCTGGTGCCAGAAACATATGGAATAGACTGCCAGAAGAATTGAAAAAATCAAAGCCACACAGTCCTATTAATCTTAAGGTAGAAATTTATAGGGCACCAAAGTATATCCAGCTAGGCAGATAGATCAGGCACAATCTCTGGTGTCCCCTTACAATTCAGCTGCCTATGCTTCTATGACCTCTTTACGACATCAATGCTACAAAGTTGGATCAACTACAGGAGGATTACAAGATGGAGTTCTGAGAGAAAATTAGAGGGTTCTACTATACATTTAAGAGTAGAAGGAGAGGAAAGACAGAGGTCGGGAAGTTCAGAGGAATTGCAAAGAAATTTAATGCTTGACGATAAGCATTTTACATGCAGGGGGCAGATGATGGGACAATAATTTATCTCTCTTTTATGTTAATATTTATACTCTGTTTAAAACTGTATCATCTTAAAATGGAAGCAATTCCATGTTAAGAGTGTTTAGCATTCCTTAGGGGACATTTTTGACCTCTATCATATCATCCTCCCATTTCTGCATCATCTCCTGCTTTTGTGCCTGTTCAGGACCCTAATTGGGCCTCTCCGGGCACCTCCTACCCCACTTGGCATATTTTTTAGGGGTTCTAAACCCCTAGGTCAAGGTCAACCTCAACCTTGACCTAGGTCAGGGTCGACCTCAACCCTGACCAGGGTCCCCTTTTCAAAACTGGAAACTTGTCGGCTGTCGGGGGTCATCCAAAATTTAGTTTTCCCGCTTCCGGGTTGGCTGTTTCAGATTTCAAAGTGTTGATTCCTAAATTATATTTAATATAGGTCCTTTTCTAGGGGCATGGGTCTAATTGGAATTTAATTATCCTATGTCGGCCTCCTTAAAAGATTGTGCCCTAATTCCATATAAAAGGAAGACTCTCTCTCTCATTTTCTCTAAGTCTTCTAAGTGATACAAAGTGATATTGAGCATAAAAGGAGAAGTTTCAAGCATCCATTGTGCTACATATTTCCAAGTTATCAAGGTTTTAAAGTCTTCCTCTCAAGAATTCAAGTTCCCCATTGAAGATCAAGGATTCAAGCTCTCAAGCCTTTGAAGGGATTAGGTGCAAACAGTCAAGATTCATCATTCAAACCCTAGATCTAGCCATCATGGTGGTGTGATCTTCCTTCAAGATCCTTTGTGTATCCTCAAGAATCTTTCATCATCTCTTCAAAGTGGATTTAAAGCATACAATAATGGAGGTTTATGGTTTCTAAATACCATTGCTTTCATACTTACATACTTGCATACATTTGAATTTCAATTACATATCTATTGAATATCATAGCTTCATTGTTAGATTCAATTCTACTACTTGCTAGCATTCTGTACTTTATTGATTTCAAGGTTAATTCCTAAATCGGGGTTTGACTAAGGCAAACCCCTCCCCCACAACAAACAATCCTCTTTTTCTTACAGGTACAGGTTCAGAACATCAGGTTTGAGACCAGATCCAGATACCCTTTTCGACTTTCTTTCGGACAGCGCGAACAGATTTTCTGTCAGACCTATGTAGGTCAGGGTCAACATTATTGGGCCAGGGTTGACATCTGTGGGTCAAGGTTGAATTTTTTCATAAGACGACATTAGAACAGAAAAATATTTTTGTGTTTTTTTCATCTCTGCGTTTCGGTTCGGGATCAACTTTCAGTTTTTCCAGAAACACTCTACAGACCTCAGAAAATAGCATTCTTTGATCTGCAATATTTCAAGGTTAGTGCATTTCTCCTATTTCTTCAATTACTATCATATATCATATCTATACATATAATTAATAGAATTTAAGATTCCCT
>MU224591.1:668052-690796 GCA_018584345.1 Thuja plicata | reverse complement strand
ATCCTTATAAAGGATGTCGAAACCCTAAACGGGCAACTGCTAGGAAATAGAAACTTTCCTAAGACTAAAGAAACTGCCTAAGTGAAACTTAAGCACTAAAGAGCAATTGCTAAATTACTCTAACACATCCCCCGACCCCCTTTTACACGTCCTCATCAAGCCCACAAGTGTGTGTCGAATAAAGCATTTTAATTAATACATCGCAGTAGTATGTAATTATATGAATGATTGTCTCATAACTTATTGTGCATGTGCACTAGTTCTCTGTTGGACTATCGACATTCACAGTAGACAACAGAGGGCATCATGGCACTTACCCTGAGGTATCTTTATTTGCATGTTAGTTTGATTCACTTGATTATATTAAATTAATAAATGAACAAATAACTAATTTAGTAGACAAATTATGATAAAAATCTAGAGTGCAGGTGGTCATGGCAGTGGTCATATTTCTTCAGCCGCCTTTGTTACATCATCATCCAGTCCATAGGTATATATGTAATAAAACATTATAATTAACACGTCAGTAGTACGTTCTTATATGAGTGGTTGTCTTATAAATTACCATACATGTGTGCATTAGTTTACTGCTGGACCTTCAACATTGACACAACACATTGAAGGATGCTGCGACACATTCACGGAGGTACCATTTATTCATTAGTGGGATTGTAAAAAAATATAGGCATTCTTGATAACTACATAATACTCTTGTTTTGTTTTCAGTTATTGACATTGCATACTCCTCTGGGTGTTTGTGACTCTTTGGATCATGGGGTTGCTGTAGCTGTAGCGAGTTATGAACCATTGACCTAGGTATGAGAGAGATTACTTAATTTTAATTGTTATTTTAATGGTTTGTATTGAATTTTTTAGTGATATTCATGTATGTATTTAAATTATTATTTTGATCGTTGTTGTAGGGACTTGTTACTCCAGATCGTCAGCGTGCCCCTTTTGTGGATGTACATATTAACTATTTTCTAGTGGTAAGCCAATTTTCTATTGTATGCCATCGTATAATTCAATTTCAATGTTAATTAGTTTTTGATGTTTATACTTCTTATTTTATTAGCTGGAGCTCTAGAAGAGTCTAGAGAGGAGGCTGAGTGAGCGCATTCAGAAGAATCCAGATCCACTGCATCGCCATCCACATGATGATCGATGACAACCCAAGATTTGTTTCCTTCCCCTCGCGGGAAAGGACTAGATTAGGGTTATACATTGTATGCCTATATGACATAATTGGACATATTTTTTGTATATTATATATTGGACATGTTCTAGATCCATTTGGATTTTAGGAAGCCAATTTAACTGTATTTGATATTGTTAGTAGACAAATTTGTCCTTAAAAATAGATAAACAAACTAACTCCAAATACTTGAAAAGAAGAAAAAAGAGCACTAACAGTTGGATAAGTTATCATTAAATTGATAACTCTCCTCTGAATTGAGAGGTACAAATTCCTCTTAAAAGATATGCAATGAATAAATTGCTGGTTATGTCTTTAACCAGAAGACACAAAGGCAAACTAACATTCATCCATCAACATGACATGAATGTGATTACAGATTTAAATAAATTTTAAATAAAATTAAATACATGACACAAAGACCATATAATCAATCTTTCCACTACAGAGAAATAAGAGGAAAAATTATGATTTTATTTTGCTCATATGAATGCACAAAACCTTCACATTTTATGACATGCATACACTTGAAAATATGGAGCAGAACTACACTTAAAAATGACTGAAATAACCTGCAGATTAATTCCAATTAGATAAATATACATGCAAACCTTCAGATCTAATATGTAAATTCCTTTTTATTTTCAAATACATAATACAAATGACCGTAAGATCACCGTATCCCTGCACCACAATCAATATTTGAAAAACAATAAAAAACTCTCCCCATTCCTTTGTTACAAATGTAGAAAATTGATCTGCCTTCCCTATACCCAACAAAGCTCTGGAAGAAGAAGAACTCTTTTATTTGAAAAGACTTCTCTTTGAAAAGACTTCTCTTTTATAGAGAATCCTAGAAAATCCTCCTTCTCGTAACTTTTCAGTTATATAACTGATTCTTGAAAATCCCTCAACTTCTTCTTATCTTCCATGGATTTCTCCCTTTTATGTTTTCTTTGTATTATAATGTTGTTTTTAAACAAATACAACCTTATAATAAAAAATTAATTGGAAGAGATAATAAAAAGAAATATAAGGTATGACTTTTTCTGTTATAGCTCCTAGCCTTTTGATAGACCCGTACTCTGTTGTAAATATCTTTCAAACCTGATTTCCATTTGAAGGTCGCTTCGGTGAGGAATTATAAAATTAGGTTTTCTAAATCATGTAAAAATTTGAGATAGATCCAATAGTGCATTAAAACGTTATGCCCCCCGCACCGAGACTGGTTTTCTGCTTAAAAATAAACTTAGCAAATTCATGGTCACAAGATGCTCAATTTTGAGAAAGTATTAAAATAATATATAATATGAGCTCTCATAGCCATAAGATTAAATCTGAAAATACTTACGACCAAAATAATTAGGGGTCATCCTCAGATTTCAAAATCTACAACCTTTGTCAAATTTAATTTCGTACTACCGGATGCGTGCACAAAATTGATTGTCATTTTGAACTTCGGAGTTCCATTAGAAAGTTCAAAATGAAAAAATATTTCTTTCTTTCATTCATCACTTTGTCTTTGTTCTTACATGTCCGATTTGAACCTTGAACTTTGAACTTTTAAGTTCAAATCGAAAGTTCAAAATTATTTGAACTTGAAGCTGCACCTTTTAATCAAGGAACTTTGATATTTGAACTCCAAATTTTTAGAGCTTTTGAACTTTGGAATTTTGAAATTTGAACCAAAAATAGGTACGAATATTCAAAATCTATCAACTTGCAAGACTGAACCTTTGCACCATGATTTTGAACTGTTCAAAATTCTAAACCAGAATTTGAACCTGCACTTTTGAACCAGAATTTGAACATGTACTTTCAAACTAGAAATTTTAACCTGATCTTTTCAGTTCAAATAGAAGGTTTAAAAATAAATAAAAAATATCTTCCAAATGCTTCCCCTTCATTGAGTATAATCTTCACAAAATATTATGAGCCATGTTGCCAAAATTCTCCCATTTAGCTATAGTTAACAAGATGAAAGTGATGACATGTAACTGATTGAATGTTTGATAATGTTAAGTTAAAGATAATGCAAGTCATTAAATCAGTTAATGGATTGTATTTTCATTGATGTCAACTTGATATCATATGTACGGTCATGTACATAATGCCAAAGATTTTAGAGAATCAAAGGAACCAAGGTTATGCTTTCAGCAAATACATAAAAGTCATGTATTCACTAAGTGACAGACAACACCGACGGAGTGCACACCGACAGACAAAGCAAAGATGACAAGTCATCGTGATACCCGACGACCAGAAGAATAGTTTTGCCCGACGAAGCAAACCACAAAGTGCTCGACGAGCAAAGTCAGAAGGGTGCCCGACGAACGATAACACAAGGTTGCCTGACGAGTAAAATTCCAATGATGCCCGACGGATGGAGATCACAAAGCTAACTGGAGTCTCACCGATGGAACTGACAGTTCTCACTGACAGTTCAGTCAGTTGTGACCGGCAGAACAAAGAGTTCAGAAAATGACAAAATATATAGCTGGCAGAGCTAAAAGATAGGCTTAACTGGTTGTCTACGTTGTTTTATTCAACCTAAGTTAAGCAATTGATTTAAAGATGTTTTGTACAGTTGGAAAGAAGATTTCTATGAGACAAATCATGAGTTATGCTTTAAATTAGATTGGTTGGATTGTTTATCACGCCAAGAATCAAGAATCAAGAAAAAGAATATCATGTCTGTATAAGAGACAAGCTTAATTCATTTATGATATCATATATCACATTCACAGAAAGGGGATTAAGGGGAGTGAATGAAAAGAGGATGCTGAAGAGAAACTGATGAAGAACAACTTCATACAGTCCTGATCAATCAAGCTGAAGAAAGAGGTAAGGAATTCTGCAGACACCGACGAACAGTGAGCACAACATCACAAAGCAGAAAGTGTGGAGCACAAGGATTGAATTGATACATTGATCAGAGAGGTAATGTACTTAAATAGATATGAAAATACGCAATTCAAAGTTGCATCATGAATATGTCATAGTGTTTCAGTTTAACCATTGAAACATATAAGTATCTTAACCAAGCAGGACTTAACAGTCTTCTATATATTGAGGTACATCCCAAGGAGTGCCAAAAAGGTTGATTCATGAAAGTAGCATTGGAACTTGCCCGATATCTATTGACAGTCTAAGGAGGCTGATTCAAGGATGGTAGCAAGGTTTGCCTAAAGCTTATTGACAGTCTAAGAAGGATTCTTATTCAAGGATGGTAGCAAATGGATGCCCGATACTAAGTGACAACCTCTATGTATAAAATCCTCTAACAAGGTCACACTTAACCGTGTGTTTGTAACCTTTAACAGGGTTGGCTCCTAACAGGGCTCACTTTAGAAGAGTGAAAATTTGGGGTACTGGTTCCAGTGGTTTTCCCTTAACAGGGTTTCCACGTTAAAATACATGTGTTATGTGTGTATGATTCATTTCTTTATTGTTTTGCATCTCACATAGTTAATTCTGGATAGACTGGTATACTCTACTTATTTACTGAGTTTCGGTAAATAGTTTTACTGCTTATCGTTAATCAAGGAGAATAAGGACAGACAAGGAAAACCAACAGACAGTTTATCTTTATAAATTATTTCATGGCATGCATCTTGTAGGGACATAATAATCTGAGGTTTATTGATTAGTGTTTAAGTTTGAAGGATAACGTTTTGAGGCCACTGATTCACCCCCCTCAGTTATTACTAACAGAAAGATGGGTTTTTGAAATTTTAAAATGGGGGTCCACAATTGGGCCAACAACTGGCTTTGTCTGGGGATGTGGACTACAAGGACAAAGAATCCAAAATTTCTCTGGTGGAGGATCAATGCTATAATCCATTGGGCAAGAGTCAAAGAAAAGATAGGGAGCTGCTTACAGATGGTGGAGGAGAGTAGGACAACTAGCAAGCTAAAAATTGAGACTAAGCACCAAGCTATGCACAACCAATAAATTACAAAGATGAAACTTATTTACAAGCATATATATACAGGTAGGAAGATCCCACCCCAATAAGCAAAGACAAGAAATTACTCACGTGAAACCATTCACGGGCTGAGAGAAGTATGAGCCTTTACGAAATAACAACCGGTGGCCATATGATGCAACCATAAATTTATGCCCTCTGGCGAATACTTTGACACTGGGGCTCAGATTTGGTAGATAAAAAATTTGAATATATCCATGCTTGCATTCAAACAACCAAGGTCCTCAACATAAACTTCTCTGGCTTCTTGAAAATGATCAATCATATTTTCTTCAATTACCTCAGGCAACTGAAACTTATTTGTTAGGAGTTCTGATCAGGCGCCATGCTTTAGATTGGCTTTTTTTAATAAAACTCAAAAATATTACCATCACCAACAACATTATCAATTATAAAACCATCATCCATAACCTTGACCAACTCATTTTCTTCAAATGTTAACTCAACCAGAATTTTATTTTCAGATAAAGAGTCATTGGCAAAAGCTTTACCTTCTTTATTTTTATCATGCCTGATCATGCTGCCATCACCTACAAGAGTACATGTTTCCAGCTCATCCCTATCATGCAAAAGAGATAAATCATCATTAGCTGACTTAGGATCATAAAATTCAAAAAAAGGATTATCCTTGATCTTAAAATCTTGGTTGAATTCTATAGGTAAATACAATGCATTCATACTGCCCCAACTAATTTTATTTTCAGCCTTTTCCAATTGCTTCCTTGGTGTTATAACATCAACCGTGCTTTCTTCTTGACACACACAAAAAAGATTAGAATTCATGGATTCTTTTTGCAGGCCATAGAATAAACTATTCTCATGGTATATAGATGAAGATAATGGTCTTTGAATACTACTCTCCACTCTCATAGGATCAAACTTAAAAGAAAGGGCTTCTTCTTTTCTGATACAACAAATATCTCCATCTAGTGAACATGAAGGCTGAAAATGTCAAATTTTCATACCTTTACCAATAGTAACTAGAATATTTCCTTGCACATGCATCTCGTCTCCTTGTCCAACCTGCATGCATGATAAGAAAGATTGAGACTCTTCATTCTTATTTTGATGTAAAATTTCTCTTTGTTGCTGATTGTCATCCCAAGGCACTAATGATTCTATAATTGTTGGTGTAAAATCTTGTTCCCCAAGAACTAAGAAATTGTAAGACACCAATTCTTTATCTTGTGATTTTTCCCTTGAACTTTTTATTGTAGCTGAAGTTTCTTGTTTAATATTCTTTAGGTGGTAATATATTTTATGCACACATTTCAGTAGCAAGACAGATTGGTGATCTTCAAAGGGATTGAGTTTATCCCTTTCGACCTCAAAAATGCTTCCCTTGAAGGCATTCCAAAGATATTGGAGCGTTTGATCATTATTAACATTTAACTCTTCGACTGTGGGTTTCTTTCTAAATTGTTTTCTTGGCTGTATTTTTTGCTCACTCAAGATAAAAAAATTGTGAGAACAAAAAGATTGTGGGATAGTTGGAACTTCATCATCTTCAATCCTCAATTCTTTGTTCAATTGTGATACTCTCTTTTTTTATATTCTTGCAGCGACTTTATCTTTTCTTTCAGCTTGTGAAATATGACACAAAGACTTCTCCATAAAAGAGAAGAGTTATGATCATCTTCAATATTGAGGTTGGTTTTTACAGTATGAGAAATAATTTCCTTGAAACGGTTCCAGAATGCATGCAACAATTTATCATCCATCTCAAGAATTTCTAAAATAGTGGGGTTTGTTCTTTTCCCCTTTCTGGCAACCCTTAGGGTTTTTATATTATTTATCAGAGTTTCCAATCCTGCATACACAGAGATAATTCCAAAATCTGGAGAATAAAAAGAACTGATCTTTGATTTTGTTTCCCCAGCGGAGTCGCCAAAAATCTGTTAGTAAACAGATTTCTCCTTCAAAAATAGATAAACAAACTAACTCCAAATGCCCAAAAAGAAGAACAAAGAGCACTAACAACTGGATAAGTTATCATTAAATTGATAACTCTCCTCTCAATTGAGAGGAACAACCCCCTCTTAAAAGATATGCAATGAATAAATTGTTGGTTGTCTTTAACTAGAAGACACAAAGGAAAACTAACATTCATCCATCAACATGACATGAATGTTATTACAGATTTATATAACTTTTAAATAAAACTAAATACATGACACAAAGACCATATAACCAATCTTCCCACTGCAGAGAAATAAGAGTAAAAATTTTCATTTTATTTTTCTCATATGAATGCACAAAACCTTCAAATTTTATGGCATGCACACACTTGACAATATGGAGCAGAACTACACTTAAAAATGAGTGAAATAACCCACATATTAATTACAATTAGGAAAATATACATGCAAACCTTCAGATCTGATATATAAATTCCTTTTTATTTTCAAATACATAATACAAATGACCGTAAGATCATTGCATCCCTGTACCACAATCAAGATTTGAAAAACAAAAACAAACTCTCCCCATTCCTCTATTACAAATGCAAAAAATTGATCTCCCTTCTCTATAGCCATCAAACCTCTAGAAGAAGAAGAAGAACTCCTTTTCTTTGAAAAGACTTCTCTTTTATAGAGAATTCTAGAAAATCCTCCTTCCCGTAACTTTTCAGTTATATAACTGATTCTTGAAAATCCCTCAACTTCTTCTTATCTTCCATGGATTTATCCCTTTTATGTTTTCTCTGTATTATAATGTTGTTTTTAAACAAATACAACCTTATAATAAAATATTAATTGGAAGAGCTAATAAAAATAAATATAAGGTATGACTTTTTCTGTTACGACTCATAGCCTTTTGATAGACCCATACTCTGTTGTAAATATCTTTCAAACCCGATTGCCATTTGAAGATCTCTCTGGAGAGGAATTATAAAATTAGGTTTTCTAAATCATGTAAAAATTTGAGACAGATCTAACAGTGCAATAAAAAGTTATGCCGCCCACACTGAGGCTGAATTTCTGCTTAAAAATAAACTCAGCAAATTCACGGTCACAAGCTGCTCAATTCTGAGAAAGTATTAAAATAATATATAATATGAGTTCTCATAGTCATAAGATTAAATCTGGAAATACCTACAACCAAAATAATAAGTGGGTCATCCTCAGATTTCAAAATCTATAATCTTTTTCAAATTTAATTTCGGACTGCCAGATGCGTGCACAGAATTGACTGTCATTTTGAACTTTTGAAATTTGAACGTTTGAAATTTGAACTTTAGGAATTTGAACTTTTGAAATTTGAAATTTTAGAATTTGAACTTCGGAGTTCAAAATGAAAAAAAAATGTCTTTCCTTCATTCATCACTTTGTCTTTGTTCTTCCATGCTCGATTTGAATCTTGAACATTGAACTTTTAAGTTCAAATCAAAAGTTCAAAATTATTTGAACTTGGAGTTGCACCTTTTAATCAAGGAACTTTGATATTTGAACTCCAAATTTTTAGAGCTTATGAACTTTGGAATTTTGAAATTTGAACCAAAAATAGGTATGAATATTCAAAATCTATCAACCTACAATACTGAACCTTTGCACCATGATTTTGAACTGTTCGAAATTCTAAACCTGAATTTGAACCTATACTTTCAAACTAGAAATTTTAACCTGCTCTTTTCAGTTCAAATAGAAGGTTTAAAAAAAAATAAAAAATATCTTCCAAATGCTTCCCCTTCATTGAGTATAATCTTCACAAAATATTATGAGCCATGTTGCCAAAATTCTCCCATTTAGCCATAGTTTACAAGATGAAAGATGGGTTTTTGAAATTTTAAAATGGGGGTCCACAAATGGGCCAACAGATATATATGACATGTATGACATAAATTGACATATTTATTTGGGTTGACATTATTGGACATATATATTTGGCTTCATGCCCTATGAATATTATATAGTTTATGTTTTAGCTATGCAATTGATGTCTCATGTGTATTGATGTATACTAATTTATGTTTATGTGGATGTCTTATGCTTTGTAGATTGATCATGCCTTATATATATACTTGCATGTGTATCTATGTATATTTTTACTGTATGATTCATAATTTATGATAATACGAGTATTTCATTTCATATAGCTTTAGTACTATCTCAAATGGTTTATGTAGAAGGCGATTCTTGATGTACATCAACATATGACTTATGTAGAGGTAGATGCGTATCAACAAGTTTGCACTAAGCTTGTATGATCAAGCCTTGACTGCTCGACAAAACAAGCACAATGTCCCTTCCTTTCTACAAGCCCACAATTGCTCCAATTCGTGAAAATGACTCCATGGATTCTTCCAATCTTATTAAGACATATGACAAGACTAGAGTCAGTAGACAATCATGATTTGATCAATCATTTACATTGGCAACACTATTCTATGACAATTCTCCCCATTCCAATAAACTAGCCCTTTTAGACCAATTTTCTCTATCCTCACTTATGTAGACTCCTAATTTCCATTCCAACACCACAAACAAGTTTAAATATGTTGATTTTAGATCAGATTTAAAAGGCTTTTAAAATTTCTTTTAAAAAAAACCACTTTATATATAATCTCTTTAATATATGTATGATATATTTTTAAACTATATATATATATGTATATATATAGATGTATATATATGTATGTATATATATATATATATGTATATGTATAATATTTATGTATATATATGTGTATATATATGTGTATATATATATATATATGTACATATATATATACACATATATATATATATATGTACATATATATATATATATGTACATATATATATATATATATATATATATATATTACTGATATAGTAATAGATATATAAATATATTAATAATCAATGATTCTAAGAAATGAATGTGGATTAAATACTATGCTGATTGGATGAATGAGACTTGCATTCAATTGTTGTATATGCTTGTCTTTGATCGATTAATGAAAATATATATATAGGGAGCCACAATGGTATAGAGCGATGTTTCCTCAAGGAGACATGACTCTATACCATCGTGCCTCCTCAAGAAGTCGTTGTTTATTATAATCGATCACTAATGCAATCGATGTAACTAATCGGTAGAAACTCAAAATAATGCATAGTGAATGGTGCCTGATCATAACACAAGGCACCCAATAATAACACAAGGCATTCGATCAAAAAGTACTGGATCAGTTGTTAACATATGATACCCGATTGTTATATGCTAATCACAATATAAGAGATTGATATGTATAACCGATACTTAACAATTTAGTATGTAATAACAAAGCATAACCGATACACATCAGATTGGTATGTAGTTATAATTGCACATTCATTTGATTCTTTTATGAATCGATAATCATGAGTATATTAGTGATGTCAATCGATCCAAGGCATTATCATTATGAGAGAAGATCAAACATAATTTTCCAAATATAAATATATGTATATATATTAATGCATATAAAATAATAACAATATATATATATATATATATATATATATATATATATATATATATATAANAAAAATATATATATATATATATATATATATATATATATATATATATATATAACAATTGATCCACTCTCATAATATTAATGTCTTCTACATTTTATCTGATCGAAGCTACAAACATCAAAACTCCCTCTTAGCTAGGGAAGATAAAATCCATCATCCAAGAGAGCAACACAAAGTTAATTATGGAATTTTATTTCGGTATCACATTACCATGATATGTGAGATATGGTCTGAACAGGAATATCAAGTCTCATGATATTCACCATAACTCATAGATTCATAAGCAATATCATCTCATGATATTGGGAGCATTGGCAACAAAATACCAAGTCTCATGATATTCACCAGGTACCCAGAGTAATGGCCTACCAAAATCAAGTCTCATGATGTCCACTAAGTACTCAATAGTTTATAAAGATATTATCTCATAATATCGGAAGCATTGGCCATAGAATATCAAGTCGCATGATATTCACCAAGTACTCAGAGTAATGGTTTGCCAACATCAAGTCTCATGATATCCACCAAGTACTTAACGAAATGTCTATAGGTAATGTGCACGTGTATCCTCAATAATGCTTACCATAGGAACATTTATATCATCTATCATGATTTTTTTGATCCATCATAAGATGTCTATCACAATAGAAGGCCATGGTCTATTTAAGAAACTTAATCCAGCATGCAAGATATCATCTATCATGATCTGTTTCAGCCATCATAAGATGTCTATCACAATAGAAGGCCATGATATTTTTAAGGAACTTAATCCACCATGAAAGATATCATCTATCATCATCTGTTTCATACATCATAAGATGTCTATCACAATAGAAGATCAAGTTATTGTAAGATCGTCACCTTCTAATAAATTTTACAATTACAAGTTATAATCATTTGGAAATTGTCACTTCCTCATAATTTACATAGGGCCCAAAAAGCATTCATGATTCCTAGTATTTTGACTGTTATAGTTTCTTGATCATTGGATAATCCATCTCAATATGGTCTACTCCCTTTGAATCAATATGACTGAGATTATCAAAAGTTGATTGAACCATATCCTCTATCTACTCCCGCTGAAGCTCAAGTTCTTGTATCAACCTCTTGTCATATTTTGAAATGTAAGAATCCATCTACATCTGGTCTCAGTCATCAATTAATTTGCAAGCATCAAGCTCTTTCTCCCTTGAATGCAATTTTCTTGTGCTTCCATCCTGGAGGTATTTCAGAGAGAGATTACAAATAGCTCACTAAAATATCCGGACCAGAAAAACCAATGATAGAAGCATACAAGATTTTACTAATCAATAGTATAGTATGCATTACAAATTCAAAAAATTATGTGCATTAATAAAACATGGAATACTTATCTTTTATAAATTTCAAGTTTTTCATTATGTAAGGCGAGCCCATATAGAAAATATCATGCAAAGTCACAGAATGATGTCACCATTCTCGAACATTACTAGAATTCTTCACATGAGTTGTCTTGAATGTTTAAAGGTTCTACACACTAAGACAACCTTCAATCTGATCGGATCTCCCTTCAAGCGGCTAGGCTTTTAAAGAAGGAACCTCACTCTGATACCATGTTGATTTTAGATCAGATTTAAAAGGCTTTTAAATTTTCTTTTCAAAAAAATCACTTTATATATAATCTCTTTAATATATGTATGATTTATATTTAAAAAAATATATATTACTGATATAGTAATAGATATATAAATATATTAATAATCAATGATTCTAAGAAATGAATGTGGATAAAATACTATGCTGATTGGATGAAAGAGACTTGCATTCAATTGCTGTATATGCTTGTCTTTGATAGATTAATGAATAAATATATATAGGGAGCCACAGTGGTATAGAGGCATGTCTCCTCAAGAAGACATGACTCTATACCATCGTGCCTCCTCAATAAGTCATTGTTTATAATAACCAATCACTAATGCAACCAATGTAACTAATCGGTACAAACTCAAAATGATGCATAGTGAATGGTGCATGATCATAACACAAGGCATCTGCTCATAACACAAGGCATTCGATCACAAAGTACCTGATCGGTATGTTAACATATGATACCCCATCATTATATGCTAATCACATTTAAGAGATTAGTATGTATAACTGATACTTAGCAATTTAGTATGTAATAAGAAATCATAACCGATACACAACAGATCGATATGTAGTTATACTTGCACATTCATTCGATTCTTTTATGAATCGATAATCATGAGTATATTAGTGATGTCAATTGATCCAAGGCATTATTATAATGAGAGAAGATCAAACATAATTTTCCAAATATAAATAAATGTATATATTAATGCATATAAAATAATAATAATATCCATCATTATTATTATTATATATATTGATATGCATACATATATATATAACAATTGATCTACTCTCATAATATTAATGTCTTCTACATTTTATCTGATCGAAGCTACAAACATCAACAAAATAGGCCATAAAAGACCAAAGACATCAGTCATATATAATTGTAGTCCTATTGGAACATTTTGACCACCTTGATCCATTCAAGGCCTTACAAGCACCTTAAGGGACGCATAGGTACTATGTGTTCTAGAACCTTTGAATGATTTTTGAATCCTAAGAAGTTAAGGCATTTACTTGACCAATTGGAGATGTTGGCGCAAATCGTTTGAGACCACGATGAACAGTTTCAAAGATATGAAATGTTGCTAGTTTGAACTAGGGTAGACAACAATATTTGACATTGAGAGAGATTCAATTTCTAATTTCAAACGAGGTTGAATTTCCCAAAATTGAGAGGTTTGTATAGGGATCCCTAGAACGATCCTATAGCACTTGACGAATCATTGATACCTTGCATGACCCTCAAAATATCACTATTTAGTAGTACTTAGGGCACCTAAGAGACACTTCAGTTCATAGTGGTGCCCAACATTCAAGAAACTATGTGGGTGACATGAGGTTTTTCTTAAAATTTATCCAACCAGCTTGAGATATCCACGCAAATGGTTTGAGGCCATGACAAGCAGTTTGAAAGATACGCAGTGTTGTAACTTTGAACTAGGATACATTGCAAGATTTGACATCGACCGAGACCAGCTTGTAATTTTCAAAAAGGGTTAAATATCCTAAAATTGAGAGAGGTTTTTGTAGGGGTCCCCAACACAATCTTGTAGCACCTGATGGCTCATTGATACCTCACACGAGGTCTGAGAAAAAACCTTTGAAAGATCACTTTTCAATGGTGCTTAGTGCACCTAGGGGACACTTCACTGCGGAGTGGTGCACAACATTTGAGGGACTCTAAGAGTTGAGAAAAGTCATTCTTGGTGTTTAATTGACCAACAAGAGCTATTGGCATGGACAGTTTGAGGCCATGACGATCAGTTTGAAAGATACACAGTGTTGCAAATTTGAACTGGGATACACTGCAAGATTTGACATCGACCGAGATTGGATTTTCATTTTCAAATAGGGTTGAATCTCCCAAAATTGAGAGAGGTTTTTGTAGGGGTCCCTAGCACGATCTTGTAACACCTAATGGATTTTTGATACCTTGTATGAGCTTTGAGAAATGAACCTCCAAAGATTGATGCTTAATGGTGCTTAGTGCACATAGGGAACACTTAGCTGTGGAGTGGTGCACAATGTTTGAGGGACCCCAAGAGACAAACAAGGTCATTCCTAGCGTTTACCCAACCAATTAGAGCTGTTGGTGTAGACGGTTTGAGGCCACGATAAGCGATTTGAAAGATACACAGTGTTGCAACTTTTTTTTTAATGGAGGGTTCAAACTTGTGAGGTTGCCCAACAGAGGCACGAAGCCTGCAAGAAACCAACCAAAAAGGCCCACTATAGAGATGGTTCAGCAACCTGACATGGATGCACTCATGCCAGAAACCTCTTCGGTTAAGAGCCAAGGACTGAGGGGTATCAACACCACCAAAATCACCCAGCGCATGTTCTTGACCTCATCGCTTATGATGTCGAAGCCTTGCACTCAGAAAGACTTGATCCCTGGTGGACTCATTGAGAACCATTCAAATTCACTATTAGAACAAGGGCCCTTTGACTAGTGTGGAAACTTTGAACTAGGATACACTGCAAGATTTAACATCGACTGAGATTAGCTTGTCATTTTCAAATGGGGTCGAATCTCCTAAAAATAAGAGAGGTTTTTGTAGGGGTCCCTAGCATGATATTGTAGCACTTGAATTCTCATTGATACCTTGCATGAGCTCTGAGAAATGGCCCTTGAAACATCGCTTCTCAATGGTGCTTAGTGTACCTAGGGGACACTTTGCTGCAGAGTGGTGCGCAATGTTTGAGGGAATCTGAGAGCCAAATGAGGTCTTTCATGAAATTTAACTAGCCAAATAGAGCTGCTGGCGCAAATAGTTCAAGGCCACAATGAGCGGTTTGAAAGATACGCAATGTTGCAACTTTGAACTGGGATAAACTACAAGATTTGACATCGACCGAGATTGGCTTGTCATTTTCAAATGGGGTCGAATCTGCCTAAACTGAGAGAGGTTTTTGTAGGGGTCACCAACATGATCTTGTAGCACCTAAAGGCTTGTTGATACCTCAAACAAGCTCTAATAAATGACCCTCAAAAGATCACTTCTCATTAGTTCTTAGTGCACCTAGGGGACACTTTACTGCAGAGTGGTGCACAATGTTTGAGAAACTCTGAGAGCCAGATGAGGTCATTCCTAGCATTTACCTAAAATATAGATCTATTGGCATAGATGGTTCAAGGCTAGGATGAGAAATTTGAAAGATACGTAGTGTTGCAACTTTGAACTAAGATACACTGCAAGATTTGACATTGACCGAGATCGGCTTGTCATTTTCAAACGAGGTCAAATACCCTAAAACCAAGAGATGTTTTTGTAGGGATCCCTAGTACAATCCTGTAGCACCTAATAGATCGTTGATACCTTACGAGCTCTGAGAAATGAGCCCTGAAAGTTAGCTTCTCAATGGTGCTTAGTGCACCTAGGGTACACTTTGCTGCAGAGTGGTGCACAACGTTTGAGGGAATCTGAGAGATGAAAGAGGCCATTCCTGGCATTTTCCCATCCAACTGGAGCTATTTTTGTAGATGGTTCAAGGTTATGACAAGCAGTTTTAAAGATACGTAGTGTTGCAACTTTAAACTGGGATACACTACAAGATTTGATATTGACCGAGATCAGCTTATCATTTTAAATTAGGTTTGAATATCCTAAAAATGAGAGAGGTTTTTGTAGGGGTCACCAACAAAATCCTGTAGCACCTGAAGAATCATTGATACCTCACACAAGCTCTGAGAAAAAATCCTAAAAAAATTGCTACTCAATGGTGCTTAGTGCACCTAGGGGACACTTCACTGTGGAGTGGTGCGCAACGTTTGAGGGAATCCGAGAGATGAATGAGGTCATTCCTGGAATTTAATCAGCCAACTATAGTTGTTGATAGACAATTCAAGTCTAGGACGAATTTTTTGAAAGATACCCATTGTTGGAACTTTGAGCTGAGATACACAACAAGATTTGACATCGACTGAGATCGACATGTCATTTTCAAATGGGGTCATATCTCTTGAAATTGAGAGAGGTTTTTGTAGGGGTCTCTAATACAATATTGTAGCACCTAATATCTCATTGATACCTTGCACGAGCTCCAAAAAATGACCCTCAAAAGATCGCTACTCAATGGTGCTTAGTGCACATAGGGGACACTTCGCTGCATAGTCGTGCACAACATTCAAGGGACTCTGAGAGCTGAATAAGCTCATTCTTGGTGTTTAACCGATCAACTAGAGATTTTTGTGTAGATGGTTTGTGGCCATGATGGGCGGTTTGAAAGATACACAGTGTTGCAACTTTGAACTGGGATACACAACAAGATTTGACATCTACCAAGATTGGCATGTCATTTTCAAACAAAGTCGAATCTCCCAAAATTGAGAGAAGTTTTTGTAGGGGTCCCTAAAATGGTCTTATAGCACCTAATGAATCCTTGATACTTCGCGTGATCTCCAAGAAATGACCCTCAAAAGATTGCCTCTCAATTGTTGGACTAGTTTTACTATTTCAACCAATTCAAAGCCTTATAGACCTATATGAACCTAAATGGAACAAACTGGCTTACAAACTTGATTCAATGGATGTAATGACCTTATTCAATGACAAAATAAATTAAATGGATAAAAATAAAAAATCAACAAATCAAACACAAATATTCATCTTTGTATATTAATGATATTAATGTAACTTTGATTTTTACAAATATACATCTTTCGTTTTTGTTTGTTTTTGATAGGAAATAGGCCAAAGACAAAAATCCTATTTACAACTCAGCTCAATAGCGGCACCGGTAGGAAAGAGCTGAGCGGAGAAAACGTCTGGTCTTGCCCCAAAAAATATAAGAGAAACATAGTCATTAAAAATTATAAACTTTTTGTGTTACATATGGGGTTATGCATGAGTAATTTACACTCCACCCAATGTAGATGATGAAATTTATTCCTATACAAATATACATGTTGTATGTACATACATTGAAAAAAATTTGACATTACAAAAATTTGCATTGACATTCAGTCCAATGAACCAACTGGATCTGCTCTACCCTTTATTGTCTCCAGTATTTCCCCATGGTGTGACTCATAAACCTTCCAAAGAGTCTTATTGTGTGGTTTGAACTACCTCACAATAGGTGCTAGTAATCATGCCAAATCCTTTCCTAGGAATAATATATTCAAACTAAGGATCACTTTCCCCACCGTGAGGTGCATTTAAATTGTCAACCCAGGGACGCATACTTGAAATGGGACAGCACAATATGTGCACTAAGTCACTCAAAGAGTCATACTACTTATGCTGCAGGAAGGTAAAATGCATGAAATAAATCTACACTATTTCTGTAGGAAGGTAAACACACTTAACTCCTAAATGAAATTAATGCTGAAAACTATAAACTCAACTTAAGCCTATTCTTTCAACCTAGAGCATCCACTATAACTATCCTTGAAGGTGCTAGAGGAACATTCACAAAGTATAATGTTGCAAGAAAAAATAGTAAACTCCTATTTGAAATGCTAGAAATGCTGAACGCAAATCTACTCTACTGTAATCTAATCCACCTCCCAAGTGGGCCCCCTTGGTTGGCTTCTACTAACTACTTAACATAGAAGATAAACCAAGATCACTTAATTATATTTCAGAAACTGACTACATAGGAACAATACATAAAACTGGAAAATAACTTGTTGTGCAAGATGCAACAATGTATTCCCAAAAACTTTGAACTTATAAACTAACAGTAAAATCCCTATATATAGAGGATTGACAATTATTCAAAATAGAAAGATAAGTCTGCTGAAAACACGTCAGAGAAGAAAAATGGAATGTAACAACCCATGTCATATGCAATAAATTCTGGGCGACCGATTCAACAAGATAATGAGCACAGAGGAAATATAGCAGAGCTATATTCCTATATTCTCTGAAATGGTGGCTCCTCCAATGTTGAAGTCGTGCCTTTTGGTGCCATGATGTTTTCCCCCACCACAGCTAGACTTCAACATTCTTCTTTTAATGTTGTCAACCACTCTCAAGCTGCTCCTTCTTCCTGGTAGGTTAGTTATCATGTGAAAATATGCATGATGGCCTCCTTAAAGGCCATCTTTTCAAATGTTTTTTTATTTTCTTTCCAGTAGTCTACTTATAGAACAGATACTTAAACTTATGGTTTTATATGTATATTTATTATATGTAAGGACATAAGTAGTAAAATGGATGAAAAGGGAACATAGTATATTTTCTTGGAACTGATGGATAAATTGATAATATGCATTAGTTATATGCTAATGAATGATCCTATTTCCTCTGCTATGTTTGTGGGTAGTTTCCTTCCTATAGCCATATGCCTTGCAAGAGTATTAATTGGAATCTAACACTTCTTTCCTGATATTAATTATGAAAATATGTATGTCTCAGAGGTTGTGTGTGCATTGATTATGTGGCAGGGGTCAGTCGTGGTGAATTAAAGATCTGCATCGCGATGCTGAAGAAGTCAAAAGGCAGTCGTTACTGCAAAGACATCATCATGTCGAAGAGGTCGAGCAAGCAGTTGAAGCAAGTTAAGGTGTCGCTACAAGATCTTCGCGGGAAGAACAGGTCAATTCAGTTTCCTGTTAAAGATAGCGCACAAATATAGAGGCACCACGTACTATATTATATAGACTAATTATCTATGGTTGATATTTTTGTTATGAAGCATTATGAATTTGTAATGATCCTCATTAATGGAGTGATATTAGATTTAGGGAGTAGTTGTAGATTTCCTTTAAATAAGATGACTATTGTAACTCTTTGGAGTTAGTCGAGTTAGTAGTTATTTCTGAATAGAAGTTGATACAATTGTTATACTGTTTATTTTATCCAATGTATTTTCCATGAATGAATAGAATGCACAGGTTGATTTCAATTCTGATATCTTAATTGTGTTTCTATTCACTCATCCAAGGGGGCCCACTTGGTGAGTGAATTACCTTGTTAGAGTAGAATTCATTTCCATGTTTTAGAGAAGTAAATAGAACTCTACTATTCCTGTAGCCACTAGTAACAGAACTAGTAGACTGTTCCCGCAGCATAGGCGGGTAGAGCATTTCCTATCTGTAATTAATGTTTTCCTAGAGTAAGAGCATTTATTTGAGTTAGCATATATTTCTTGAAGATTATTGCATTTAAAATTCATATGGTTAGCCATGAGAATCAATGGAGTTTGAATCATATACTTTGAAAATTCCATTCCAAGTTTACGTCCTTGGTCGATAATTAAATGAGACTGAATGATCCAATTAGCAACCATTTAGGGTGTCCAATCCTGAAATAAGTAGTCTAATGCTATGTTTTTCAAATACAATTGTTTATCCAAGCATTTTTGGCACTGTTGCGGAGGATGGTGTTAGTTCAAACTTACTTTAGTGTTCATGTCTCCAGTTTTTATAATTTAGGACTGAGTTTCAAGTATTCCTTTTATGCATAGAAGAAGAGATCCTCATGGGAGATTCATTCCTCAAAATCACCAGGTAGAACCATTTGATATTTTTAATTGTAAGCCAGAGGAACCCTGAGTTGAGAGTGAAGAAGAAAACTGATTTGAAAATCCATTTGCTGATGCCCAAGGAGAAATATCTTCACCGTCATCCTCTGAAGGATCACTACATTTGAATGACTTGTTTGATGAACCTGAGTATCAAGACAACCCTTTAGCCCTTGTAATCTATCAACCACAACCACCAGGTCCTCCCCCAAGTATGGCTCAACCTACCTTTCCTTTCCCCATTCCTCCTCAACATGGTAATCATAATCTGAAGAACATACATGCCTATGCACTGCCAAAATTTTATGGCCTCATCACTGAAGACCCCGAGACTTTCCTTTTTGAGTTTGATATCCTTTGTAGGAGCTATGATTATACCATTGATGCTCATAAGCTGAAGTTGTTTCTGTCTACTCTTAAGGAGGCTTCTCTAATGTGGTTCATGGGGCTAGGAGCTAATGCTATAGAAAATTGGGATGCCATGAGCAACATGTTTCTTTCCAAATATAAGGAATACTGTAGGGGTCGAGATTTAAAAGGGGATGAAATTTTCAAAATGTCTCAAAAGGAGGATGAAACCTTGGAGGACTATGTCTCAAGGTTTATGTCCAACCTACAGTGGAATACCCAACATTAGTTGAACGAGGAGTCCCAAAAGTATCTTTTTCTGAAAGGTGTAAATGATGGGAGTGTAGAAGCTTTGGATCTTATGGCTGGTGGAGACATCACTTAGAAGAACTGGGCTGATATAAAAAACATATGCTTGAACTATTCAAGGGCTACTGTGAAGAAAGGGAGAGGAATAAGAGACTTGCCTCATAAATCCAATGGTTAAGGAGTATCCAAGTTGGAGTTGTCTAATATTTTGTCTGACTTTAAGCAAGACATCATCAATGATGTTGCTACTCAGTTGGACAACATGCAAGCACACAGAAAGAAGAAGTATGTAGATGCTATGCTTGCTGAATTTTTCTCCCACTGCAGAGAGAAGAAAAGAAACTGTAAGTGCAAAATAGTTGCGTCTGTGGACACTACCTCAATGCCCATGAAGTTTAAAGCTATAGATGAGGAGAATGGAGAGATTTTTTACATTGCTTAGAGGTGACCATGGGATCAATGACAAGGTATGCCTCAAGATCCCTTGAATAATTTTGGTTATAATAGTATAACCAACAACCATAGTATAACCAAAATTATCAGCAAAAGCCTCCATTTAACCCATACCAACAACAATTTAACCAATACCAACTGCTACAGTAGAATAACCAATGGCAACTGGCAACAACAACCTTAGTGGGGACCTAATCAGCCTAACAAAAAACAAGCCATTATGCCTCCACCTCAGAAAAAAGCTATTATGCCTCCACCTCCTATAGCCAATAGTAATCCTCAAAAACAACCACAACTGCCTGCGTAACCAACTCCAAATCCCAATAACAAGCAACAAGCTTACTCCCTGCAAGTGAATGATATTTACTTAAGATCAAGAACAACATTGCCTACACCTAAGGAGCCTATAATGACTGAAGTTTTTGACACCGAGGAAGTAACTAAGAATCAACCCACTGCTGCTCCACCTACTCCACAATCTACTCTAGTTTTGAAAAATCCACCTTATCCGCAGAGATTGGCTCAAACAACACCCTTAAAATAAAGCCCCTTGCAGCTGATTTGATTGATCAACTCAAGAAAATGACTATTCAAATACCTCTGTTAGATGCCCTCAAATAAATCCCCATCTATAATAAATAAATAAAGGAAGCCTGTATCAAGCACCCTGGTAGGAAGAGGAAAGATCCTAACACTGTCCATGTTCTTGGGCAGCTCTCTGATCTCATGCTTAGTAAAGTATTAATGCCTAAATACTCTAATTTAGGTAGCCCAGTGGTTACCATTCATATTAACAGTATCCAAATACAAAATTTCTTGATTGATTTAGGAGCATCCATCAATGTGATGACTATGGAAGTTTTGTTAAGACTCAATATCATTGGTTTACGGGAAACACCTACAATACTCTAGTTAGCTGATAATTCCATAGTGAAGCCAGATGGCATGGTGGAGGACATTGTTGTCAAACTTGATTCCTTGGATTACCCCTCATATTTCATAATCCTGTCCCCCAAAGTGATGAAGGGGTGCTCCCCTTAATACCACAAACACACGACATAAACAAAGAGAAACAACAAAAATTTGCAAGAACAAAAAATTGGCTTCTTATTGGCTCCACAAATGTGGAATTAAAAACTTCAGAATTACAATATCAAAAGACACATGGGCATCCCTTCCAATAATCTGTAGGAAAAAGCCTCAAATAACCACCCAGAACTACCCAGAACTGCCCTAGAAAACACCACGGGCCTTCCTTAAATAGGCAATTTTCCACCGCTTGAGAAGGTTCTAGAAATCTAGCCATTAAGGCCGACTACCCTTAGCATTTAATTATTTTTCACTTTTATTACAAAAGGGTTGGCTTTAAATATTTACAAAACATGAGATTAGGTATCCCAACTTCCGGAAGCCATAACTTTTGATCCGTAGCTCCGACTGGCTATTATAACCACTTTCTAGAAAGGGGAGATTGCGATCTACAGTGCTTGACATGTGAAGCACTAGTCAGCCGAGGGTTTGACCTTGATCTAGAGCCTCTAAGGTCCTAAAAATTGATCTCAAAGATTTTGCACCCTAAAATCTCAACAGTAAATCCTTAATAACTTCGCCAATAAAGATGATCTGGCAATGAAATTCAACTGACATTCTTATATGACTAAGATGAACCTTTAGCTGGAAAATTAGAACATTCTGAGTTCAAACAACCAACTTACTAAAAATAGTAAGTTTCCAAAAATAGCAGCTCTGTACAAAATAGCCCTTATTGAATAGAAAAACACATATTTTTGGGTGATGCAAGATTGCCCTTACACCCAGGATGCTCCTGCATC
>MU224591.1:623224-663825 GCA_018584345.1 Thuja plicata | reverse complement strand
CACAATGCTAGTTCTTCCGCCACGTTCCCTTTGTGGAGGCATTTTTACGATGCATTCTGAAACCCTAACCACGGTCCTGGTGCAAACTGCCTCACAATCGGTGATCTGGTTACACACTCAAGAACTTCTCACTCTGATACCACTTGATGAAGGGGTGCTCCCCTTAATACCACAAACACACAACAGAAACAAAGAGAAACAACAAAAATTTGCAAGAACAAAAAATTGGCTTCTTATTGGCTCCACAAATGTGGAATTAAAAACTTCAAAATTACAATATCAAAAGCCACATGGGCATCCCTTCCAATAATCTGAAGGACAAAGCCTCAAATAACCACCCAGAACTACCCAGAACTGCCCTAGAAAACACCATGGGCCTTCCTTAAATAGACAATTTTCCACCGCCCGAGAAGGTTCCAGAAATCTAGCCATTAAGGCCGACTACCCTTAGCATTTAATTATTTTTCCCTTTTATTACAAAAGGGTCGGTTTTAAATATTTACAAAACATGAGATTAGGTAGCCCAACTTCCGGAAGCCATAACTTTTGATCCGTAGCTCTGATTGGCTATTATAACCACTTTCCGAAAAGGGGAGATCGCAATCTACAGTGGCTGACTAGTGAAGTGCAAGTCTGCTAGGGGTTCGACCTCGATCTGGAGCCTCTAAGGTCCTAAAAATTGAGCTCAAAGATTTTGCACCCTAAAATCTCAACTGTAAATCCTTAATAACTTCGCCAATACAGATGATCTGGCAATGAAATTCAACTGGCATTCTTATATGACTAAGATGAACCTTCAGCTAGAAAATTAGAACATTCTGAGTTCAAACGACCAACTTTCTAAAAATAGTAAGTTTCCAAAAATAGCAACTTTGTACAAAATAGCCCTTATTGAATAGAAAAACACATATTTTTGGGTGATGCAAGATTGCCCTTACACCCAGGATGCTCCTACATCACAAAGCCACACTAGGAGGATATCCATTAATCTTAGGAAGGCCTTGGCTAGCCACAACAGATGCTTGCATTGCATGTCACTTAGGAAAAATGACAATATCTGATGGGATCCATACCAAGAAATTAACCCTGTACTCTCTAGCCAAGCCCTAAGCTGACCTAGACCAAGTTATTTGGCCAAAACTAGTGATGCTTCCCTAGAGGCAAATTCTGTACAACAACTCATGGTTATTGGAAAAAATCCATTTATGGTATCCCAAGAGGAAGATGACATACTAGTGGAAATTCTTACCAAGCAGTATGGCTCTGATGCATCCTCTTGTCATGTCCCTAAGTATTCCCTCCAAACTATATTTCCGAAATAGAACCCACCTAAGCTTCTTGCAGCACCTGATTATCTTCACACCTTATTACCATATGAGATCAAGTCACCCTTGTTTGCAGAATTTATGATGCTAGATACAGTTAAAAGAGTATAAATAGCCTTAGGAAAGGAATTGAATGTCAACAAGACCCTCACCAAGTCTCAGATGGCCAGTCTCATCCAATTGTTGAAAGATAGACAACAAGCCTTTGCATGGGACTATACTGATATGAAGGGGTTAGACCAAAATCTTTGTACCTATAAGATTTATATTAGCCCAAAATCCAGACCAATTAGACAAGCCTAGAGGATAATCAGCCCTGCTCTGAGAGATATAGTAAAGATCAAGCTACAAAAAATCCTTAAATCTAGCTTTATTTATCCCATTTCTGATAGCTAGTGGGTCTCTCCTTTAATTATTGTTCCAAAAAAAGGGGAAAATGGAGAGTTTGTGTGGACTATAGGGAGCTCAACAAAGCCAATAAGAAAGACCACTTTCCATTACCTTTCATTGACCAAGTACTTAATAACCTTGCTGGTAAAAAGTATTTTTCATTTTTAGATGGGTTCAGTGCTATTACCAAATCCAGATAGCACCTGAAGATCAGGATAAGACAAAATTCACCTATCCATGGGGAACATTTGCTTATTCTATCTTGCCATTTGGATTGTGTAATGCACCTGTTAATTTTCAACGGGCGGTAATCAGTATCTTCTCTGACATTTCTGCTAACTATATTGAAATATACATGGATGACTTCACTGCATATGGAATGACATTTGAGGAGGCTCATGCTAACTTGGAAAAAGTTCTTCAAAGATGTCAGGAATACAACCTCTCCCTTAACAGTGAGAAGTGATACATGATAATGGAAGAGGGAGTTGTCTTAGGATATTACCTCTCATCCTCTGGTATCCAGGTTGATCCTGCAAAGATTGCAGTCATTACTACAGTTTCAACTCTAGTCAAGAAAAAGGATGTATGGAGTTTTCTTGGTCATGCTGGATACTATAGGCGATTCATTAAGGATTTCAGCCATCTTGCAGCCCCATTGTATACCCTGTTGAAGAAAGAAGCTGAATTTGAATGGGCAACTGACTATGAATTGTCATTTCAGTAGTTGAAATATGTTTTGAATCAAACACCTTTTCTTAGAGGACCTGATTGGAAGCTTCCTTTTCATATTCATACAGATGCGTCAGACTATGCCATTGGGGAAGTGCTAGGCCAAAAGGAAGGTACAGTTGAGCATTCTATATATTGTATTAGTAAAAATATGCAAGGTGCTGAACTAAACTATACTGTTATTGAAAAGGAATTACTAGCAGTAATCTATGCACTTAATAAATTCAGACATTACATTACTGGTTATGGATTTTTGTTATACACTAACCATTCAGCAATCAAATACTTAATGAACAAACCTGCCATATCTGGTAGGTTAGCAACATGGTTACTCCTTATGCAGGAGGTTGATGTAACAATGATTGATAAACCAGGTAAGGCTAATGTGGTGGTTGATTTCTTATCTAGATTACAAATTCTAGATGATGCTGCAACAACTAATGACAACTTCCTTGATGAGCACCTCTTCTCTATTAACACTTACAACCCATGGTATGCTGATATCACAAACTACCTTGCTACAGGAAGGACACCACCTAATTTCTCCCCAAGAGAGTGTATATTTCTGGTAGAGAAAAGCTTCAATTTCTCATGGATATCAAGATTTATGTTTTACACAGGTCCTGACCAGGTTACCCAAAGATGCATTCATGAAGATGAGACTTATGACATCCTTCGGGCATGTCATGATGAAACGTGTGGTGGCCACTTTGCAGGGAAGAGGACAACATACAAGATATTGAAAACATGTTACTATTGGCCTACCCTACATAAAGATGTCACTAAACATGCCAGGCATTGTGACTGATGCCAGTGTATGGGGCTCCCAACAAATTCAGATGAAATGCCCCTACAGCCTTAGGTGGTGGTAACACCATTTGACAAATGGGGTATTGATTTCCTGGGACCTATCGAGCCATCTTCTCATGGTAAGTCATATATCTTTGTATGCACTGATTATGCAACTAAATGGGTAGAATCCAAAGCAATGAGACATGCTAGAGGTCACAAGGTAGTGGAATTCCTTTATGAATATATCTTTACTAGGTTTGGTGTACCTCATGAGATAGTAACAGACCAAGGTGAATAGTTTACTTCTAATGTTATTGTTGAGTTGATGCATGAGTACACAATAACGCATGGTAAATCTTCCCCATACCATCCTCAGGTGAATGGGTAGGTAGAAATAAAAAATCAAGAGATTGAGTCAATCTTGACTAAAATATTTGATGTTCACAAGAAGGACCGGGCTACCCGTCTTCCTGAAGCCATTTGGGCTTACCGAACAACTTGGAAAAAAACAACTAGTTTTACTCCTTTTGAACTAGTTTATGGAAAATCTGCCTCTATGACTATTGAGTTTCAACAAAAAACTCTTAGGATGACATTAGAATTGGACATTAACCTTACCAGGGCATAGGAAGAAATGTTCCTGTAGCTTAATGGCCTAGATGAGTATCTGAATTCTACACTTCATAACACAAAATTGATTCTGAAGCAGCGAAAAAAGTGGCACAAAAAATTCATCAAGGACAATAAATTTTCCATTGGTGATTGGGCCCTACTCTATGATTCATGCTATCAAAACACCCCAGGCAAATTTTAGACCCGATGGCTAGGCCCTTATGAAATAATCTCAGTTTTTGATAATGGAGCGGTTCAGCTTTCCACCATTGATCCTGTGTGATTCAAACTGCTTGTGAACGAGCATCGCCTCAAGATCTACCACAAGCCCACAAGTTGAGAAGACTTCCTACAAATGTTCTAGCACATCGATGACAAGCTAACTCCTGCCACAACAACATCTGGGTCTTTCACCTAGGTTTCCACTATTCCTTGATTTTTGTCAATGATTCCATAATAAACATTTAACTCCCAGTGAAATAATTTTTCCATAATAAAATCTACCTCACCTCCTCTCTCTACCATGTTCTTCCGTACCATTGCATCACTCCATCAGTGCATGTTGCATAATAGAACACTCTTCCTGCAACACTCCGCAGGTTAGTAACACATACCTTCATTCGTACATTATTTTATTTATTTTTATTAGAATTTAGTGTTCTTTTTCTTTTTTCTACTCTTGCACGCAATGGCCTAGTGGGACCCATGCCTTACACTTAGTTGGGGAGAGGGATTATTTAATATTTGTTTACAAATTTCAAAATTAGCATGTGAAGGATGAAATTTATTTCTTGTCTTTTCAAAATGATCGCTGTCATGTGTGAAGCCATACGTCACCTAGTGATTACGTCATCATGATTTGATGTGAAAGTAATTAAAAGTTTTAAAAGCTGAAGTTCAATTAATGATGGTATTTTCATGACGTGTTTACGGTGGCAGAAATTAACATGCGTGAAAGTATTTATTAAATATCATTTTCTTTTAATTACATCCAACCTAGAAGTAAATGATATTTCGTACTCCTATTTTCTTGTCTGCGTTACCTTCAGTCCGTTGCAATTTCCATTTTGTTTTAGCTTCTGTAGAGCTTCTATGCAAAATTTTCTGTTAATAGAAATGGGAGGAGACCTTCAGAGGCATGGGCCGATAGACCATGGAGTTTTACTTGGAGAACCAGCCAGCTATGAGAAATTCCGAAGAAGAGGATGGTTGGATTATTGTCTCAGCCTTAATGGATTTAATGAAGAAATTTCTCTGCAATTTCTAAACACTCTAGATAATGGGTTTACAGTGGTAAAGGGGTTACAAATTGAGTTCACAGAGGATGTTGTGGCAGAAGTAACAAGAATGCCGTAGGAAGGAGAAAAATGGTCGAAAGATATTGATTTCCGCTCAGCTAGGGCACTGTTCACCTTGCATGGTGATCCATGGCTAGACATTGACAAGAAGTAGGGTACCTTAAGGGTATCATTGCCCATGGAGTACATGCATCCAGCTACGTTCATCATATCATACTTCACCTGTGAAAGCTGTTACAAACATCTCCACGGGCTACATTTCAAGATCTTGAGAGCCCTCCACCATGACAATAGACCGGTAAATCTACCTATCTTTTTATTTAACATTGTGAAAAAGAAATCTTCTCTAGTTCAATCAGGGAAAGTTCACTCTATTTCCCATCATTGTTTAATCAAATTACTTGTAGAAAGGGATTTAAATAAGAAATCAATTGGGACTTGGGATGATATTTTAGCAATGAATGAAGTGGTGCCTAGAGTGACCGGCCCTAGAGGCTAGGGTATAGGAAGAAGGGTTAACACAACAATGAGGGTTTGCAAGGTAGTTCAACGAACATAGTCCATTTTGGAAGCTTCTTCCTCTAAACCTAACCCATCTAGGAAAAGAGATTTCAATATTAGTACTCCTATTCCTAATAGGAAGAAAGGCAAAAGCAAGGAGACCAATGATACCCCACCTTCCATGTAAACTAGGTCTGCTTCACGAAAAGACAAGGGTAAAACCCTAGGATTAGAAGAATTAATTCCAGAATAGAAGCCACATGGTGATAGCACAACTGATGAAGCCTTACCCTCTTTTGAGGAAGTGACACTAGAAGAACCTCCTATAGCAACTACGAAGGAGGTGTCAGCCGACAGGAGGAAACACAAAGATCCTCTTTGTTCTTCCCAAACCCCTGCTAGGAAGAGTGCAAGAATTTCTGCCAACACCAGCAGAGATGACAAGTCTCCTATTCAATTTGTGAATATAGAGTCATCTGATTCTATAAAGAAGTGTTCTTTTGAGGCAAGGGTTTAGAAAAGTACAAATAGTGACACCATTTCCCACCATACAGATTTTGAAGCAACCGCAGAACCCAAAATTGATTACATCCTCATAGGTAGTGATAGAAGTTCTGAGGAGGCAAAGGAATTTTCTGATCGATATGTGGGGAAAGATAATGCTGATAATTCAGAAAACCTACCTAATGATGAATTCCCCACAATTAATGAGGATGTTGTCGAAACGGTGCTAGAACAAGTAAGCAAGGATGGGTTAGATGCACTAGCTAAAGAAGTTGAATCCTATCAAAAGGATAAGACAAGAAACACTCTTGTAGCATGGAAAGGGGAAACTTCAACCCAGAGTGAGGCAGTAAAAACCCCTCATCTTGCAGCAGGATGGATCGATATCCTTAACTAGGGACCCATGCCACCTCCAGACTTATCTACACCATTAGCAACAGGGTTGAGCTTGTACCAAATTTTTTTATGGGAAAGGGCACAATGAAATTTAGAAAAGGAAAAGTTGAAAAGAACCATTGATGAGAAAGCTCATCAATTAGATTGAAAAATAGATCAGATTACAGTATTGGAAAGACGGGTTAAGTAGATTACTGAGTTGATTCCTGAAGCAATGACATGCAGGTCACAATCTCCAGTCTATGCACTATTCCTCAAGGAAAATTTTATTAATTTTAAATTAACTAGGATTGTAGAGGGACTAAATCCTTCTGTCTCAACACCTTATGAATTCTATGATACATTTTAGTCAGCTCCCATGGCTATAAAACATTTATTATGTGAATTGTATTTACATAATCTTGTTGTACCCGATGATAGGGACTGAAACACTATTGTATGTGGGAGATGTTCAGTTAAGGGAAGTGATGTCTTGGATGTAGAATGAGATAATCAGGGAACATTAGGCCTTGCCATACAAAAATAATGAAATTGATACATCTTTACTGATGTGGCCTGAAGTTCAGCATTCCAGATGAACTTTTCTTGGCTGGCTCTTGATCACTATGAACCCAAGTGGGAACTACATTCGTCACATAATATTGAGGTTTCAATCTATGCTTCCAGGCATAGATGGTTAAGCATTTCGCATAATCTAACGGTTCATGAACCTCATTCTCTGTAAAACTTAACTCTTGCAGCCACTCGCCGAGTTCCATGGTATATAATGTTGGGCAGAATATTGCGCAATTACTGGATTCCATTAAGGTTCCAACCGCCTATTCTCTTGCAGCCTCTATTTGCAGTAAATGAAAGTGGAGAAGAACATGACATGGCTAAAGAAGTGCAGAGGTGGGAAAGAATTCAGGAAAATCATGGGTATTTCAACTAAATTGTTGATGAGTCTGGAGAAAAGGCTACCAGTGACCTAAGGCTCCAAGCTAGGATACACAAATTCATGATTCCTGGGAACTAGTAATAGGATAGTTAAGGGAAATGATGGGCCTCCTTAAAGGCCATCTTTTCAAATGTTTTTTTATTTTCTTTCCCCGCAGTCTACTTATAGAATAAATACTTAAACTTATGGTTTTATATGTATATTTTTTATATGTAAGGACATAAATAGTAAAATGGATGAAAATGGAACATAGTATATTTTCTTGGAACTGATGGATAAATTGATAATATGTAGTAGTTATATGCTAATGAATGATCCTATTTCCTCTGCTATGTTTGTGGGTAGTTTCCTTCCTATAGCCATATGCCTTGCAAGAGTATTAATTTGAATCTAACACTTCTTTCCTGATATTAATGATGAAAATATGTATGTCTCAGAGGTTGTGTGTGCATTGATTATGTGGCAGGGATTATTCGTGGTGATTAAAAGATCAACATCATGATGCTGAAGAAGTGAAAAGAAAATCATTTTTGCAAAGACACCATCATGTCGAAGAGGTCAAGTAAGCTGTTAAAGCAAGTTAAGGCGTCGCTACAAGATCTTCATGGGAAGAACAAGTCAATTAATTTTCCTGTTAAAGACAGCATGTGGATCTAGAGGCACCACGTACTATATTCTGGGAAGACTAATTCTCTATGGCTGATATTTCTGTTATGAAGCATTATGAATCTATAATGATCCTCATTAATAGAGCGATCTTAGATTTAGGGAGTAGTTGTAGATTTCCTTTAAATAATATGACTATTGTAACTCTTTGGATTTAATCGAGTTAGTAGTTATTTCTGAATAGAAGTTGATACAATTGTTATACTGTTTATTTTATCCAATTTATTTTCCATGAATGAATAGAATGCATAGGTTGAGTTCAATTTTGATATCTTAATTGTGTTTCTATTCACTCATCGAAGGGGTCCCACTTGGTGAGTGAATTCCCTTGTTAAAGTAGAATTCATTTCCATGTTTTAGAGAAGTAAATAGAACTCTACTATTCCTGCAGCCACTAGTAACAAAACTAGTAGACTGTTCCTATAGCATAGGCGGGTAGAGTAGTTCCTATCTGTAATTACTATTTTCCTAGAGTAAGAGAATTTATTTGAGTTATCATAGATTTCCTGAAGCTTAATGCATTTAAAATTCATATGGTTAGCCATGAGAATCAATGGAGTTTGAAGCATATACTTTTTAAATGCCATTCCAAGTTTATGTCTCTGGTCGATAATTAAATGAGACTAAATGATCCAATTAGAAGCCATTTAGGGTGTCCAATCCTGAAAATAAGCAGTCTAATGCTATAGGTTTCTAAGACAATTGTTTAGCCAAGAAATGCATACAAGAAAACTTAATCAAATTAATCCAAATATTAGAACACACATTCTGATATCTATATGAAATACTGCAATATATATATAATATTGGAAAACATGACATATATCTACCCATAGGTTTGATGGTTCTAACTTTAGTTTAAGACAAGTTCAACTGGTTATAAGTCCACAAATGTCTTGGTAATAGTTAACAATAGAGTATTAAGATCAATGTAAAATAGAGACAATAAATTGTCTCATCATCTGCCCACTGGTAAGTTGAATGCTTGTCCTTAAGCATTGCATCTCCTGGTTGTTGTTCGAAATTCACTAGCATCTCCTTTGGCTCTTGAAAGTGTATTAGAAACCTATTGTCCTTTCCCAGACATCCACTCTGTGATCCTCCTGCAACTGGTCAAGCCTTTCAACATTGATGTCATAAAGGGGCCAGAGAAGCATAGGTGACTACATGGTAAGTGGACACCAGAGTTCTTGTCTAATATGTCTACCTAGTTGAATATATTTTGGTGCTTTGTGAATGGCTTCCTCGAGGTTGAGAGGGATGTGTGGTTCTGACCTCTTAAATGCTTCAATAAATCTACTCCACCTACTTCTGGCACCAGTTAGGGCTCTTTGAAAAACAAAATAAGACATTCCCTCATACTCTGCATAGACCTCTATTCTGATCCCAAATATTTTCTTCCTTGTCTCCTCTTTTACTTTTCCATAGGTCAGATTAAACCAATCCCTAAGGAGTACATCTGGTTTGCTACTTTCTGCCCTCAAGGGCAAGGGTTCTGCTTTCTCCTGATCTCTATAACTTTCTAGTTGTCTATCATAATTTTCCTCATTATGCATCTAGGACATTAACGCCCTCAGGTGTATATCACCTATGTAAAGTAGAGGATTCCACTCAATTTTTGCAGGGATAATGAAGTTATGTAGGTACAAATCACAAAGTAAGTTCTACTACCATGAGGGAAGGGTCTGGTATAGGCCATAAAATTCTTGGGCTATTTTAAACTCAGAGTCTATGTCTTTTAGGGTCATCAGTAATTGGAATAAGAGGAACTTATCTTTCAAACAAATAGCATAAAGCCTAGGAGGTGGCCTACAAACAATTATTTGATCAGCCAACTTCAGGGCATGATCCATCTTTTGCTTCTGTCTTTCCAATTGTTCTTTTAAATCTTCAATCTCTTCACCTTGCTCTGTTATTACCTTCTTCATTTTCTTCTTCTCTTTACCCCATAAGGTTGTTGCAAACACATATTTATTATATAATCCAAAGAGAAGTGAATTCAAAGTGATTGGACCACAATCTTCTACCAGATTATTTTGCCTCCTCTTTTCTTTCCATGCTTTCTCTAAGTAGCTGGTAAACTAGGTTCTTTAATAAGGAACTAGGGCAGTCTCTGAGTAGGATAATTGATAAGATACTAAGAGTTCTCCCTCATTAATGTCTAATATATTTTGATGACTTTCTTGGGGGTTATTTTGACGTACATCATATTCAGCTTCACATTTCTCTTTCTGATCTTGAGAAATGTCTGGGATTTCAGACTGGTTTGGGGAATCATCCTAAACAATTTGCACATAGGGTTCTTCATCAGATTGCTTGGGGGAAATAAATTGTCTTCCTGAGGGTACTTTAGGAAGTTTTCCTCTCATTCTAGGGATTCTTTGCATAGGGGTTTCTTCAACCTCCACAACCTTTTTCTTAATAACCTTCTTTGGTCTCTCTGCTGCAGGAGTAACTGCTGTAGGAGCCAAATTTATTTTCTTCCCCTTCATGGTTGTGGGGTTTTGTGGCTTGGCTGTAGGAAGAGAAGTTTCTTCTTCTAATTTCTATTTTCCTTTCTTTCAGCCATAAGTAGGTACATTTCTCATATGAGCAGGGAAAGGCATGCTTTCTTGAAGATTTTCAGTTTCTATCTCTTGGGTGTCCTTTTCAACAGCTGGTTCAATGGGTACTGCATCATCATTGCTAGTTTGCTCAATAGGGTCAACCTGAGGTTGTGAGGTTTTATGCTAAACAAATTTTGACCATGCTAAGGGAGCGACTTCCCTAAGGTATTTTCCTACTAGCAATTTGATTAGGGTATGGTGGGTGACAAAATTTACATTTCCTTTTTGGGTTTCCTCAACACTGATACTGAGCATATTATACAAGAAATTAGGGACATTCACTGGAAGATTATGCCTTACGTAGCTAAGTAATTTAAAATGATGTGCATGCAAATTTGAAAATCTTCCTTCACAGGTAAAATACCTGATAATGTGTGTGGCCAATTCATTAAACGATGGAGGGAGAGACATTCTTTTGCACCCTTGCTTGGTAATCTCCAGAGGAGGGTCTTTTGGTAGGGTAAACTGGGCCCTAGCTGATCTAGAGTCATGCACATTGGGGTAATGCTCCCCAACTATTGGTAACCCGATTACCTTTGCTATCCATTCTTCTATGGTGACAACTATTAATCCCCATATTGTTACTTGCCCTTCCTCAAATGTATTTGCAAATTCAGCTGCTGCTTCTTCATCAAACTCTGTTAATTTCAAGAAATATCCCAACCAACCACATGCATAGAATCTCCTTACTACTTAAACATCTGAAAGAAAAATTGTATGAAATACTGGCTCATGTCTCTGCAGCTGTCCTCCCATTTGTTCTTGTCAAATTCCAACTCTCTTCTCTATAATTGACAATTACCTTATTGCTTTTTGAGTTTCATATTACTTCATGTAAAACTTTGGAACTTCTTTTTCCCTCTTCTGTTGTTCTTGGCATAAACCATGATAATGTGTTTTAATAGAAGAAATTATAACTCTTACTGTGAGTTTTCCACATAATTTAATTAAAGGTCACATCAACTCTAAAAATTGGGGATAATTTGGGAATAAAAGTACAACACTTGTGCAATATAGCAACATATTTTAATGAGACAAGGCCAAAGCACATATTTGAGGTAACGAGAAATATTTATGAGTAAATAGAAATGATATTTAGGAATTAATACACTTCCCTCTACCCTACGAAACAATGACAAGTGTCCATACTTGTCATACTTGGAATGAGGTACAAAATTGGCGTAATGTCGTAATCATACATTTATTGCAGTATTAGATATAATTACCAAAATCTATGTGCTAAAAGTGGAAAAAAATGAAAAGGTTATACCTATCATTTGATCATTACACGTGCCAGAGAAAGGTGGTGACAATGGAATGATGCAGGTGGCTGCATGCGTCAGCTAACTTGGCTCTTATTTGAAACAGAGAAATGGAAAGTATTGATGACATGCAAGGTGGGTGGGTGGAAGATAAAGAAATGAAATGAGATGGAATGAAGAATTTAGAAAGTGAGTGGAGAATTTAACTTCATGTGAACATGAAGTGTTTATTATGGACATGCTTGAAGGAATTTTATTGAAGATCTGCAGGAAGAAGGTTTGCACCCTCTACTGTAGGAAGTGTTATCTATGGGTCTTTTGGAACTGGTTGTCTGAGTTGCTGAAGGAAGTCTTCTTTGGTTTGGGGATGGTGATACAAACATAGCTGATGTCCATTGAATAATAAATTGAAGTGCACTGGGTCAATAGTTGTCAACTGGACTGCTCCATTGGTGAAGACATGACTTATTTGACATGGGCCCAGCCATCTTGTCTGCAACTTGCCTGGTATTTCTTTGAATCTGGAATCATACAATAATGCCCAATCTCCAAATTAAAACTGCTTACTCTTAATATGGGATTCATGCCACTTATTCCTTTGTTTATGTACTATTTCAATCCAGTCCAAGACAAATTTGAGCATTTCATCCAAGGAATTGAGATGCAACAATCACTCTTTCTGTGCTGCAGGAAGATCAATGTTTAACTCCAGTGTTGTGCGCAAAGTCTTGTGTTCAAATTCAATTGCTAGCATTGCTGCTTTTCCATATAATAACTCAAATGGAGTGAACCGTGTACTGGTTTTCCAGGTTGTTCTGTATGCCCAGATGAATTATGATAGTCTGCTGCTCCAATCTTGGTGGTGTAGATGAACTATTTTTTTTAAGATGGCTTCAATCTCCCTATTTGTAACTTCTGCCTATCCATTGGCCTGATGATGATAGGGAATTGACTTTCGATGTCTGATATTGTATTATTTCATGAACTTTGTTATCAGATTGGAAGTGAATTGATCTCCCTAATCAGTTACAAGTTCTCTTGGAACTCCATATCTGGTGAAGATTTCTTCATACAAAAACTCTGCTACCTTATGATCCCTTGCATGCTTCATGGATTTTACTTTGACCCATTTGGTCAGATAATTAGTACACACCAAGATGTAGGATTTCCCATTGGATGGAGGATCTATGGGACCAATTAAATCCATGCCCCATTTGTCAAATGGTGTTACCACCACTGATGGAATTAAGGGCATTTCATTTGATCTTGTTGGCCAGTCCATCCTCTGACTTTTTTCACATTTCTTTGTATAACTGGCTTCATCCTTGTGAAGTGTAGGCCAGTAGTAGCCAATTGTTAAGATATTTAGGTCTGTTCTCTTTGCTGCAAAGTGTCCTCCACATGGCTCATTATGACAAGCATGGAGAATGTCATATGTCTCATCTTCTTGCATGCATCTCCTCAAGACTTGGTCTGGACCAGTGTAGAATAGTTTGTTATCAATCCAAGAGAATTGGAAGCTTTTCTCTACAAGCATTCTCCTGTCCTTATAAGAGAAATGTGTGGGAATTTTGTTAGCTACAAGGTAATTAGCTATATCAGCATAACATGGATTTTTGACAGCAATATGAAATAAATGCTCATCAAGGAATGTATCATCTATTAGAGTTGTATCTCTGTCAGCATGCTGGATTCTGGATAGACTATCAACTACTACATTTTCCTTCCTTGTCTTGTCAATGATGGTTATGTCAAATTATTGTAAAAGAAGAAGCCATCTTGCTAACCTGCCTGTGATGATAGATTTATTCATGAGATATTTAATTGCTGCATTGTCAGTATGAACAAAGATGGGATAGCCTATTACATAATGGTGGAATTTATTCAGAGCATAAAATACTACTAGTAATTCTTTTTCAGTCACTCTATAGTTTAACTATGGTCCATGTAAGCTCTTACTGATATAGTAAATTGCATTTTCAAGGGTACTAGACTTTTGTCCTAGGGCAACACCTATGACATAGTTGAAAGCATATGTATGTATGTGGAATGGTAAAGACCAATCAGGGCCCCTAAGTACTGGTGTAGTTGTCAAAAGTGACTTGAGCTACAGGAAAGATTCATCACAAGCTTTTTTCCATGCAAAGTCAGCCTCTTTTATAAGCAAAGTATGTAGAGGACTAGCTATTTGACTAAAATTTTGAATAAACCGCCTATAATAGCCAGCATGTCCTAAGAAAGATCTAACATCTTTTTTCTTTGTAGGTTTAGGAAATGTGAGAATTACCTCTATTTTTGCAGGGTCTACCTGGATTCCAGCCTCTGAGATGAAATGTCCCAACACTACTCATTCCTACATCATCATAAAGCATTTCTCACTATTGAGAGACAAGTTGTGTTTTTGACATCTAATCAGCACTTTTTCCAAGTTCTTCATGGCTTCCTCAAAGGTGACACCAAATGTAGTGAAGTTGTCCATGTATATTTACATGCAATCATGTGATATGTCAGCAAAAATGTTGATGACAACTCTCTGGAAAGTAGCTGGTGCATTACATAAGCCAAATGGTAATAAAAAATAAGCATATGTCCCCCAAGGGCATGTGAATGTGGTATTCTCCTGATCCTCTGGAGAAATACTGATCTGGTTGTAACCATTGTATCCATCCAGAAAGGAGAAGTACTTCTTACCAGCCAAAGTGTCCAGAACTTGATTAATAAACGACAGGGGAAAATTGTCTTTCTTTGTGGAATTATTCAATTCCCTGTAGTACACACATATTCTCCATTTACCTCCCTTCTTAGGTACTATGACCAAAGGTGATACCCACTTGCTATCAGAGATTGGATATATGAAACCAACATCCAACAACTTTTGCAATTCAGTTTTGACTATTTATCTCAAGGCTAGGTTTATTCTTCTTTGAAGTTGGCAAAGTGGTAAAATTCTTTCATTGATGTAGATCCTATGTGTGCAGAGCTTGGGGTTCAATCCTTCCATGTCTCCATAATCCCAAGCAAAGGATTTTTCATGCTTACACAGGAGTTTGGTTAACAATGCCAATTGTGGTGGTGGCAGCTTGCTGTTAACATGGAGATTGTGGCCAGGGGAAAGTTCCATTGTGGTTGTTAGCTCTATCATTGACACTTTAGGTATTGGGCTTGTAGCTACTTCACATGGAAATAATTTATTGATTATTTTAGGGCTTTCTGGAAAGACACAGTCCTCATAGGTACATAACTATAAAATAGAGCTTTCAAAAAAGTCTTTAGCTACTACACATTCATTGATAAGAATGCTTTGTATCACAACATCTTCTTCTTGCATTTTTAGAAAAGATTGTCTATGTAGCATCATGAGCTTAGCAAAAAAATTTACTTCTTCTTCCTCAACTCCCAAATCTAGCCAAATAGGATCTCTTAAATTTGGCTGAGGTTGGGCAAGAGGATATAATGCTAGTTTCTTTATTGCTTGGCCATTTGAAATTGTCATGTTCCCTAATCTACAACTAATTTTGGCATTAGTGATGGCCAACCAGGGTCTCCCTAGGATGACTGGATAGCAAGCAAAGTTTAATTTGGGTGATAATATGAGAAAATCAACAGGGTAATCCCATGAATCCATGGTGACTACTATATCCTCAATGATACCATCTGGGGTGACAGTTGAACTATCAGCAAGTTGTAACACCATTGGAGTGGTTATCAAGCCCTCTATACTCAACCTATGCATTGTATCTTTGGTCATTACATTTATGGATACTCCCAAATCAACTAAATCATTTCTCATAGACTATCCATTGATCTTCAAATCAACAACTGGGCTTCCAGGGTCAAAATACTTTGGTATAACTACCTTTCCCAACATGATGTCGGCAAGTTGCCCTATAACATGGACTGTTTGAGGGTCCTTTTTCTTTCGTCCAGGATTTTTAAGGCATGCTTCCTTAATAGATTTTCCATAAAGAGGAACATCTTTGATGGATTGGAACAAATGAATTTGGATGTGCATGTTTTTCAGTTGCTCAAGAATATCAAATGGTGTTTCTTCTTGGGACATAGGTTTGTCCATGCTAAGCCTATGTGGAAAGGGAGGATTAAATGAGGTGTTAGCATAAATTTTTCTGGATATATCAGTTGGGTGGGCTGTATTTTGCAACATAGCTTCTGGAAGTGGTGCTGATGCTATAGGAATGTCTGCAACTTCCGTACTAATAGGATGTTTGGGTGCAGGAAGAGTGGTACTAGATCTCAAATGAATATCAGATATCTCTAGTGCATAGGTAGGGTACTATTGAGTATCAATAGTATACATTGGCTGGTGTTGTTTCTTGGTCTTAGGATTAGGCTATGGTTGAGTAAGTAATTGGGTTGGCTTTGGATTAGGACTTGTGGCTGCAGGAGGTGGCATTATTGTAGGTGGTGGCACCAGAGGTGGTAATTGTGGATAACCAAGATTTTGGTTAGGCCACTGTGGAGGCCCCCTCCATTGGTTATTTTGCTTCCAATTCTCCTATGGTGTTTTCCACTGATTCTGAGGTTGGGGCCACTGGTTAGTCTATTGGTTAGGCCACTGGTTATTTTTTTGGTTAGGCCACTGGTTATTCCAGGTAGTTTGGGAGTATTGAGAAGGATTCTGATAGTTTTGGTTTTGCCATTGATTATTATACGGATTGGAAAATTGTAAAGGATCTTGAGGCATACCTTGTCTTGAAGCCCATGGTCGACATTGAGAAACAAAGAACACCTTCTTGTCATCTCCTTCTATCTTCATGTACTTCGTAGGCAAATGTTGATTCTCTAGGTTCGCCACCAACTTGTATCCAAAGTCTTTCTTTTGTTTATGTCAATGAGGACAATACTCAGCTAACTGAGATTCAACATCTGTATGATTTTTCTTGGTAGTCAAGGTGTCCAAATGTGTAGCAACATCATTAATGATGTCTTTCTTGAAATCCGCTAGTAGGTTAGATAGCTCCAGCTTTGAAATGCTAGAACTGATTCCTTTAGTGACTGTAGACTGAAATCCTCTTCCCTTCTTCACAATTGAGTGTGAGCAGTTGAGACAGATTTTCTTGAGGTTGTCCCAGGTGGATTGGGATATGTCTCCTCCAACCATGAGGTCTAGCGCTTCCAGTAAGCTATCATTTATCCCTCTTAAGAAGACTAGTTTCTGGGAATCCTCTGCCAACACATGTTGGGGATTATTTTGCATGGTGTACAAGAAATGTGAAACATAGTCCTCCAAATTTTCATCCTTGTTTTGTGACATTCTAAAAATTTCATCTCCTCTTGGGTCACCCCCTTGCAATACTCTTTTTATTTCTCTAGAAACAGAGTCTGCATCTCATCCCAGGTAGTTGCTGCATTAGCTCCCAGGCCCATGAACCATTGTAAGGCAGATTCCTTCAGCATTGCTGGAAACAACTTAAGCTTGTGGGCATTAGTGTTATAGTCAAAACTATGACATAGAATGTCAAAATTGAATGAAAAGGTGTCAGGATCTTCGGTTACTAGGCCATAGAACTTTGGAAGTGCGGCAGTGGGTATGTTTTTAAGATTAGCATTGTTTATAAGGCTTGGAAGAGGGAATGCAAAGGTAGTTTGTGCCATTATTAGAGGTATTTGGAAATGGAGTTTCTAATGGAAAGGAGTGTTAGCTACAAGATGTTAACAACAGGTGTATTTGGGTTATAATTATCAAGAAAGTTGGCCAATATTTCTGCAAAAGACTGCAGGCCAATTGTATCAAAAGGCTCTGCTCCAGAGGAAGATGCTGAAGGAAACTCAGGACTTGCATCAACAAAAGGTAACTCAACGTCTTCAACTTATACATTCAAATTTGTAGACTCTCCTAGAAGAAATCTTCCATATTCATCTCGTCTTCTTCCTCTTCGATGCATGCAAGTGAATTCTTCACGCTTGTGAAGCAAATTAAGGACTACAAACCACTATCTAAAAAAATAGGAAATTATTTAGAAATGAAAAATGACTCAAGAGGGTTCTTAGCTTGACACCATCCCTGACAGTGGCACCAAAAATTAACCGCCTCACAATAGGTGCTAGTAATCATGCCAAAGCATTTCCTAGGAATAATATATTCAAACTAAGGATCACTTTCCCCACCGTGAGGTGCATTTAAATTTTCAACCTAGGGATGTATACTTGATATGGGACACACGATATGTGCACTAATTCTCTCAAAGATTCATACTACTTAAGCTTCAAGAAGGTAAAATGCATGAAATTAATCTACACTATTGCTGCAGCAAGGTAAACACACTTAACTCCTAAATGAAATTAATGTTGAAAACTATAAACTCAAAGTAAACCTATTCTTTCAACCCAGAGCATCCACTATACCTATCCTTGTAGGTGCTACAGGAACATTCACAAAGTATAATGCTGGAGGAAGAAACAATAAACTCCTTTTTGAAATGCTAGAAATGTTGAACGCAAATCTACTCTACTCTACTCTAATCCACCTCCCAAGTGGGCCACCTTGGTTGGCTTATGCTAACTAATTAACATAGAAGATAAACCAAGATCACTTCATTATATTTCAGAAACTGATTATATAGGAAAAGTACATAAAACCGGATAATAACTTGTTGTGCAAGATGTAATAATGTATTCCTAAAAACTTTGAACTTACAAACTAACAGCCAAATCCCTATATATAGACTATTGACACTTATTCAAAATATAAAGATACATCTGCTGAAAATACGTCAGAGAAGAAAAAGGGAACGTAACAACCCATGACATGTGCAATAAATTTTGGGTGACCGATTCAATAGGATAATGAGCACAGAGGAAATATAGCAGAGCTATATTCCTATATTCTCTGAAATGGTGGCTCCTCCAATGTAGTAGCCATGCCTTTCGGTTCCATGATGTTTTCCCCCATCGCAACTGGACTTCAATGTTCTTCTTTTAATGATGTTGACCACTCTCAAGCTGCTCCTTCCTGGCAAGTTAGTTGTCATGTGGAAATATGCACAAGCAAACTTAATCAAATTAATCCAAATATTAGAACACACATTCTGATAGCTATATGAAATATTGCAATATATATAATATTGGCAAACATGACATAGCTATCTACCCATAGGTTTGATGGTTCTAATTGCACTTTAACATAAGTGCAACTAGTTATAAGTCCACAAATGTCTTGGTAATACTTAAAAATAGAGTATTAAGATGAATGTAAAATAGAGACAATAAATTGTCTCATCATGGTTTACCTCCATATCTGATCAAATGGACATATTTTGCAACAACAAGGTTGGAATAATGAAGAATATTCCTGTGTGTCTCCAAATCCTTGAACAACCACAATCTAGGGCTCTTCATACGATACCGTCTAATCCACATACCTATTACAACCACTTCTCTTATAGGGTATTCTAATTATTCACCACATGTAACTAAGTGATCCAATTTCTTTTTCTCCTCAACACAACAAGAGATAAATAATAATTTGTCCCTTCTTCATTGTCTTCAGGTGCAATAACAACAAAAACATGGTCTGTAATGATAGAAACATAATGAGGACAGTAATTCATTGAGTAGTTAGGATAAAATACTAAATTTGAGATTATTTGTATGTGGACAATTTACTTGGTTGCACTAGATCAAAAAAGAGGTCAAATTCAATGGATGATTTCATTTGCATCAATTACAATGCTATTGGGGGACTATATGAGTCAAGTGGGCTCAAAACCTGCGTACACCACTCATCGACCCACTCCTTTGACTCACACTCATCCCAATATTCATCTACACATGATGAGAAAAAGTACGCCATATGTCATGTGTGGATAGTCCATGAACCTACATTAGAGCTTCTAAAAGAGTGTAGCTCACTCAATCTTGTCACTATACAACAATCCTCATATGGTGCAATGTTAGTCTCATCTATCAACCAAAAATATTTATGAACTCTAGACTCACCTTCATTACCTAGACCCATTGTAGCATTACACCATTAGAAGATATATCTTGCATCTGAAAATTTTCCTTGGTCTTTGTAGTTTAATTCTTCACGTGCTAAGCCTCTTTTGATACGTGCACCTGGACCATTGTGCTCTCCCTTTCCATGATCGACCTCCATGAAATTCCACATATACTAAATACAAATGATTTTGTGCATCCCTCTCAACCAATAAAACATGTGAGAATTATTGAATTGTGATGCATAATTATTTGTCCATATGGTGTGCTGGCGATATGATACACCCTTGTTATCCATATCACCATAAAATAGATGAAATCAACCATGTACAAAATCTATAGAATGTGAGTGATCATCACTGATGTAAAAATGACACTCCCTTAATATCTTTTTGTTCTCCTCTGTACTATCAGGTGAATGCATTAATGCTATGTGAAAAAATATAACAACTTGTTGAGAGATGTGATACTTTTCTTGCACCTCATTTTTTGGTTTTAGTGTGTAGTTCCCTGTGAAGTCAACAAATGAAATAATGATATCATGTGGGAATGTGTCCTTGCACAACTTGAATTGAAAATCCAACCATTGAGCTCTATGTGTATGCCTTGCATACTCATAAACAATCTTTTCATGAAAAATGGACATAAACTGATACACTGGAATATTTGCAATGACAAAATCACATCATTTAGCATCTTTTCCATCATTTAGGTTGTATTCCATGGTCTTATATTTTCCAAATTCACCTATTTCATTCCCAATTGCATGAGTACTCTCTGTATGTTTTGATTAATAGGTAAAAATAGGTTTTGAAGGGACCCAAAACCCTGTGCAAAGAGAAATATTAAGATAGAGAATTAAGAGTTCCCAAAACAAAAGTTAACAACTAGAACAAAAGGCCAAAAAAACACAAGAAACACATAATAGAACTCAGCCAAAAAATAAATCAGAAACCCAGAGAAAAAACACCCAAACCACTGCACAAGATAAACCATTAGAAAATGCAGCACAAGGAGGAAGAACTATATTTTTTTCACCTTCCAATTGGACCGCAAGGTCATTTCAAAAGAAGGAGAGGACTTCTTATCATAACTGTGATCCAACCTTCTTCAACACTAGCAACCTTATCTTGCGTGTACTCTCCATATGTTGACAAATTGGAAAGTATTTAAAACCATTGCAATATGTGCATATACCATCCAAGAATGAGAGCTTGTAAATTTTTTTACCATCCCCTTTTTGACATAAAATTTTAGATTTTAATTCCCTTGAAGATCTAGGTGGGTCCTTTATGTTACACTCCTGCAAAACACTGTTAGAATGCAATTCTACACATATATGCCGATAGAAATCATAATGGTTGGAAACTTCAATATGTACCCTACAACAACAAGTTGTGCGTGTGTAATTTATCTTGACATAAAAAGGTTTAACCATTTTAAAATATCATTGACTAATTTTAATTTGAGGATGTATACCTATAAATTTTGTGAAGAATTATACATCTGAGTTGAATCCAATAAATGTTTCAGATGTGGATTGTGGATTCGACTTCCAATCCTCCTTACAAAATCTCTTTGATTAGGAGATACTTGTGTGTTATTATTCCAAAAATATTCAATCAAGGATTTCAAAGCTTCAACAATTGCTTTATATTTTTGTGGTAGTCTACCAGAAAATTCCCATAACTCATTTCTATTTGGATCTTCCACTCTTTGACGCCTTCCCATGACTCTCATTAGATACATTCTACTTATTTTCAACATTTTTCTTGTCTTTCTAATGAGGCATTCTTCATTTGAGTGGTTACTATTGTTGATGTAAGTATACATCATATGGCATTACTATCTTTCGTGCGTGATGTAGAACCCACACTCTCATATGCATTCATTAGGTTATTTACAATAGATTTTTCACTTGACTCAGCCATCGTTCTTAGCCCAAGAATCTTCACGGTGGGCCTAAATTTCTAATTTCTCATCATTTCAATAGATAGTTGACATCTTCCTATCACATTCAAATTCTTAAAAACTAATCTAAAAATGTGGTTAACATATCTTTGACAAGTATTCTTAGGAATATTTTTAGGCATTGGATTCAAAATATTAGTATTAATATAAATCAAATATTTTTCCTTTCTATGCATAATTCTAGGTGTTCTCACTTGTTGAGTGGATTGAACATTGGGAACATCAACAACATTAGGGATGAATTGCGTACCTTTGACCAAAGATGATGTGCCTTAAAATTGGGATGTGAAAGATGGAACCTCACTAACTTGAGATGAACATGGTGTGTCTTCAACATGGTACAATGACATGAATACACCTTTAGAAGTTGACAATGATGTGCCATCAACATGATGCAATGATGTGGCTACACCTTGGAAAGTAGACAATGATGTTGCTTCAACATGATACGATGGTGTAACTACACCTTTGGATGTAGAGTATGGTGTGTCTTCAACATTATACAATGGTGTTACTCCAACATGGGATGATGATATCCCTTCAACTTGGGATCTCATAGACGTTGTGCCTGCTTCTTCATAATTCAATTGTCTTGTTGCACACAAGTTTCTCATAAGTTGTCTTTGTGCTTCCAATTCCAATTCTCTCTTACTTTGTATTGAGGTTTCAAGTTCCTCATACAAAGGAAAATATTCTTGCATGGTATCAATTTCCTTTGTTCATGAGTTTGTCTCATTATTCCCCTTTTCCTCTGTTTCTCGACTTCATGCTCTTTCGGTGTTTGAATCTTTGCTCATTTTCTCTACATGATGTGGATTCTACATGTGTGTATAATAAAGTTAAAGATTTTTTGAAAAATTATATTTATTTCCAATCCACTTTCCCAATTGGAATTTCTCATTATGTAATTTTTAAAATACTTTGAAACTTTATAAAATTTTGAGGTTTGACACATCTTCATTTTAATTCAAATTTGAATTGTAAATAAAATATATTTCAATAAGTAAAGAGGGAGAGGCAAAATTCCATAAATTATATCAATTTTAAACAAAAAACTCCTTATTCACATTTCACATGTAAAAAATGAGAAACCTACCTCAAATGATCAAATTTTCTCAATAATCTTTGACTTTCGCACTTTTATGTTGATTTTTGAACAAAAAGGTGGTGATAAATTGATAGAAAATGCTCTTTTGTAAGAATAAACACATCAAAAGTGTCTGTTTGTCAGATAATGCACATAAACCAGATAGAATGGTGAAAAATTGGGCCTCAATCATGGGTTAATTTCCATTTTACTATTCTTATTGTTTGACATAGGGTGTACACCCTATGTAAGACTAGAGAGAGAGAGAGAGAGAGAGAGAGAGAGAGAGAGAGAGAGATGCCATGAAAAGGGGTCATAGGACACATTAATGTATCCTAGGATCCCTTGAGACTGCTAAGGAGACCTTTCCATTCATTACTACATGCTAAGGGGTCATAACGGAAAGGGGTTCTAATGAGTCATAAGGGGTCCTAGGACACATTAAGACCCCTTTTGACCCCTTACCATGAAATAATGTATATTAAGGGGTCCGAAAGGGTCCTAATGAGTCCTAAAAGATCCTAAGAGGTCGTAGAACCCCTTAAGATCCATTACGGCCCCTTAGGATCCCTAAAATGTATGGTAGTGGTTCCTAAGAGGTCATACGGGTAGTAGGACATATTAATGTGTCCTAGGACCCCTTATTACCCCTTACAACATTATATGAGCCCTCTTTGTATCCCTTAAGGGGTCCTAAGGAATCATTTAATGTGTCATATGTCCCCTTAACAACCCTTAGGACCCCTAAGAAGTACAAAGAGGGCTCCTATAGGGTCGTAGGACACATTAAATGATTCTTTAGGACCCCTAAGATGTATAGAGAAGGCTCTGACAAGGTTGTAAGGGGTGATAAGGGGTCCTAGGACACATTAATGTATCCTTGGACCCTTAGGAGACATTAATGTGTCCTAGGACCCTGAGGACCCCTTAGGACCTCCTACCATACATCTTAGGGATCCTAAGGGGTCGTAAGGGGTCTTAAGGGTGTTTACGACCTCTTAGGACCCTTTAGGACTCATTAGGACCCATTAACATGCATTATTACATGGTAAAGGGTCGTAAGGAGTCTTAATATGTCCTAGGACCCCTTAAAAACCCTTAGGACCCATAAGATGTACAAATAGGGCTCATACAGTGTTGTAAGGTGTGATAAGGGGTCTTAAGGGGTCCTAGGACCTCTTATGACCTCTTAGGACCCCCAATATGTTGAGAACGGGGTCCTGCAAGATCCTAAGGGGTCATAAGGGGTTATAGGACACATTAATGTGTCCTAGGATCCATTACGACCTCTTAGGACCTCTTACCATACATCTTAGGGGTCCTAGGGAACATTAATGTGTCTTGAGATCCCTTAGGACTGTAGGGGACCCCTCTCTATATCTTAGGTGTTGTAAGGATTGTTAAGGAGTCCTAGGATACACTAATGGGTTTTAGAACTCGTTATGAACCCTTACGATCCCTAATATGTATGGTAAGGGGTCCTAAGAGGTCATAAGGGGTCAATGGACACATTAATATATATATATATATATATATATATATATATATATATATATCTCATCTTCTATCTTTTCCTATTCCTCTCACCCTCTCTCTTTCTCCTAATCTTACATAGAGCATAGAGAGGGGCCCTATAGGGTCCTAAGTGAAGGTTCCTATGACACATTAGTGTGACCTAAGACCCCTTAACAACCCTTACGACTGCTAAGATGAAAAGAGAGGGGTCCTCTATGGTCCTAATGGGTCATAAGGTGTTGTAAATGGTCATAAGGTGTTTTAAGGGGTTATAAGGGTTCCTAGAATAATGTGACCTAGGACCCCTTATGATCACTTAGGGACCCTTATGACCCTTTAGGATACATTAGAGTCATAAGGGTTCGTTAGGTGTCCTAGGACATATTTTTTGTGATTGGACCCCTTAATATCCTTTACCATGCACTAATGCATGGTAAAGGGTTGTAAGGGGTCGTAAGGGGTCCTAGGACACATTAATGTGTCCTAAGACCCCTTACAACTCATTACGACCCCTTAGGACCATTTATAATGCATTAGTGCATGGTAAGGGGTCTTAAGGTATCCTAGGACACAACAAATGTGACTTAGGACCCCTCACAACCCCTAATGACCCCTTAGGAATCAATACCATGCACTAATGCATGGTGATGGGTTGTAATGGGTCCTAGGACACATTAATGTGTCCTTTGACCCCTTAATACTCTTTATGACCCTTTATCACTCCTTACCATACATTAGTGTATGTTAAGGGGTCCTACAGGGTTGTAATGGGTCTTAGAGGGTCTTTGGACTTAGTTGTGTCATAGGATCCCTTAAGAAACTTTATGATCCCTAAGATATAGATAAATGGATCTTAGGGGATCCTAAGGGGTCATAAGGTGTCCTAGGACACATTAATGTGTCCTAGGACCCCTTATGATCCATTACCATATATATTAGGAGTTCTAAAGGGTTATATTATGTTATAAGGGGTCATATGACATGTTAATGTATCCCAGGACCCCTTAACAACCCTTACAACCTATAAGATATAGACAATTATGTTCTAATGGGTCCTAGGACACATTAATGTGTCATAGGACTCCTTATGACCCCTTACAACACATCTCTCTCTCTCTCTCTAGACCCCTTACAATACATCTTAGGGTTTTCAAAGGCTCGTAATGGGTCATAAGGGGTTATAGGACACAATAATGTTTCCTAGGACCACTTAAGAACCCTTTTGACCCTTTAGGACCCCTTACCATACATTAGTGTATGGTAAGGTGTCCTAAGGGTTCATAAGGGGTCTTAGGACATATTAATGTTTCCTAGAACCCCTTATGACCCCTTATGACATCTAACGACCCATTACCATACATCTTAGGGGTCTTAAAGGGTCCTAAGGCATCATATAAGGGTTCTAGGACATGTTAATGTGTCCTAGGACACCTTAAGACAACTTATGACCCCTTAACAACCTTTACGACCCCTAAGATGCAGAGAGGGGTCCTAGAGCATCCTAAGGGGTCATAAGGGGTCCTAAGACACATTAATGTGTCCTAAGACCCCTTATGACTCCTAACCATACATTAATATATGGTAAGGGGTCCTAAGGGGTCTTAAGGGGTTGTAGGATAGAATAATGTGTCCTAGGACCCGTTTATAACCCTGATGAGTCCTAAGATGTAGAGAGAGGGGTCCTAAAGGGTACTAAGTGGTCCCTAGACCCCTTAGACCCATTAAGACTCCTTAGGAACAGTTAACATACACTAAAAAATCTTAAGGGGTCCTATAAGGGGTCTTAAGGGGTCCTAGGACACATTAATGTGTCCTAGGACCCCTTACGACCCTTTATAACCCCTAAGATGTATGGTAAGGGGTCCTAAGGGGTCAAAAGGTGTCCTAGGACACATTAATATGTTCTATGACCCCTTATGATGCCTTAGGACCCTTGAAGACACCTCTCTACATATTAGGGTTCGTAAGTGTTGTTAAGGGGTCCTAAGACATATTAATGTGTCCTGGGAGACCTTATACCTCTTACGACCCCTTAGGACCCCTTACTATACACTAATGAATGGTAATGGGTCCTAAGGGGTTGTAAGGTCATAAGGGGTCATATCACACATTAACATGTCCTAGAACCCCTTATGAACCTTAGGACCCTTTACAACACCTGAGATGTATGGAAATGGGTCCTAAGGTGTCCTAAGGGGTCATAAATTGTGTCTTAGGATGCCTTATGACCACTTAGGATCATTGAAGACCCCTCTCTATATCTTATGATTTTTAAGGGTTGTTAAGGGGTCCTAAGACACATTAATGTGTCATAGTACTCCTTACAATCCCTTAGGAACCCTTATGATCCTTTAGGACACATTAGTGTCATAAGGGTTCGTTAGGGGTCCTAGGACACATTTTTGTGTTATCAGACCCCTTAATATCCTTTACCATACACTGATGCATGGTAAAGGGTTGTAAGGGGTTCTAGGAAACATTAATGTGTCATAGGACCCCTTGCAACCTCTTAGGACCATTTACCATGCATTAGTACATGATAAGGGGTCTTAAGGGGTCATAGGACACAAAATGTGACTTGGGACCCCTCACAACCCCTTATGACCCCTTAGGAATCATTACCATGCACTTATGCATGCTGAGGGGTTGTAAGGGGCCGCAAGGGGTCCTAGGACACATTAATGTGTCCTTCGACCCCTTACAATCCTTTAGGACCCCTTACGATAGATTAGTGTATGTTAAGGGGTTCTATGGGGTTGTAAGGGGTCTTAGAGGGTCTGAGGACATAGTAATGTGTCCTAGGACCCGTTAATAACCCTTAAAACCCCTAATATATAGATGAGGGGGTATTAGAGGATCTTAAGGGTTCATAAGGTGTCCTAGGACACATTAATGTGTCCTTGGACCCCTTATGACCCCTTACCATATATCTTAGGTGTTTTAAAGGGTTCTATTGTGTTATAAAGGGTCATATGACACCTTAATGTGTCCTAGGACCCCTTAACAACCCTTACAACCCCTAATATGTAGAAAATGATGTCCTAAGGGATTATAAGGGGTCCTAGGACACATTAATGTGTCATAGGACTCCTTATGACCCCTTACAACACCTCTCTCTCTCTCTCTCTCTCTCTCTCTCTCCTAAGGGGTCATAAGGGGTCCTAGGATACATTAATGTGTCATAGGACTCCTTATGACCCCTTACAACATCTCTCTCTCTCTCTCTCTCTCTCTCTCTCTCTCTCTCCTTTCCTACATTTACATAGGGCATACACACCATAGGGAGTATTCCCTATTGAGAAGATTGAAAACAACATGGTAAAGAACATTTAGAATTGCATTTGGCGTACTCCCTATTTCGCATGCGTGCTTTGTATTGCATTAGAATTCGCCAATTCTAAGGCTTGGATTTTCCTTTGGAATCTAACCCAAAGGCTTGGAGGTCTCAACAGGTTTGAGATGTGCTTTCCACCAACAAAAAAAAATCCATATTTTTTTCTATGTGTTATGTATCAGGTTTGTACGTGGTTCAAGAACAACAAGATTAGATGACATGAGAATCTAAATCTCTCTATGATCTATCTAACCATATAAGTTATTTTGAATTTTGATTATTTTAACCCTTTCATCTCTAATTTATTTTGTAAGTATGTTCGATTTTGTCAAAAACCAACATGTAGTGTTTTGGGCATAGATTTTCGCTCGTTCATCAAATTTTGAAACAAGCTATTTTTTTAGAAACTAGACTCAATTTTACACACTTTAAAAAAATAAATTTTTATTTTCTAATAGTTTTCAATGATTTCTAAGGGGAGCACACACAAATTTCACATTTTCAGAATGTGTCCACTTCAGAAATTTGGAAAAAATCATACAGTCATCAAAATCTTAGTATAAAAATCTGGGATAATCTAGGTGGTGTTAGCTAACTTCTCACTGGAGCGATTAATTTTTATTTAAATTTTTTTTCACATTTTAGGGGGAGCACACCAGACACTATGTTATATTTTTTCACAAAAAATAGGACTACTTTTTGTGCTCCCCATTTTTTAGGGTCTTTATCTCCACCACTTCTAAAATAAATTAGTATTTTAGAAACTAGATCCGGAGTAGAACAACTCTTGTTCTTGTCACATTTTAAAAATTTGAGTCTAACTATCCTCAATTTCTTGTTGAGTTTAGAATTTTTTTATTTAAAAAAAAAGTGGTATCTTATATCCCCTTTTTGGTACCCCAACTTTGTGCACTTACCCATAAGGGACTATGAGGTAGGTGCATGCATGGTATGCCAAGAGCATGCATGGATGACAAAGGAACTATTTCGTAATTGGTTACAATATTTTGCAGCATCCATCCTTGTTGGGGTTTCACCAAGTAATAGGCTCCTTCTTATCTTTGAGAGTCATGGCAGACACGTGACCTTTAAGACAATTGAAGAAGCAAAGTGCTTAGGAATAAACTTGTTGACAATGCTTTCTCATACCAGCCACAAGCTACAACCATTGGATGCCAATATTTTCTCTCCTTACAAGAATTACTACAAATGACAAATAACTATATGGATGTCAAATACCACCCACATTGAAATTGAACAAGAAGAATTGGCAACACTTGCAAGAAAAGTATTTAGGTAGGCTATGACACCACATAAAATTATGGGTGACTTTAGTAGGACTGGAATTCAGCCACTAAATTGGTCTGCACTGGAAAAGGATATGAGACCAAGTGAGGCATTCAATGTTAAAGATGAAGTGCAAATTTTTGGAGCAAAGGCTGAAGCACTTACAATGGAAACTCGACTAGAGCGCATTGCAACAAAGGATTGCTTGCGGTTGGCAGGCTACAGTGAGGCTGCTATTGATGTAGCTGAGAAAAAATTACATACCCAACAATGAAACAGTAGAGGGTATAGTTGGTCTCAGTTTTCCACCACATGCATTGAGGGTATGTAAACCACATCAGAAGGTTTGAGTCTTCCAACACAAGTTTCCCTCCAACTAGAGTGACTTGCAAAAGTAGCCAAAAATATAGGAGTGTAGACAGATTTCATGACTGATGAAGTCACCCTTTCCATGCCAACCCCACTTGAAATTGATCCATTATTTCATGAATGCAAGGGATTGGTAGATATTGTGAAGATTAAAATGATTCAAGTGATCAAGAAGCTAACTGTGTGTCATGCACCCAAGAGGATGAGCAACAATTGACAAGGTCAATGAGCCAATTATTGAATCTTTTCATGCAACGGGTGACTCATTCATTGTGGGGAGGTCGCAAAGGAGTGCTTTTCCTGAGTAAGAAGTCAGAAATATTGACATTCAATGAGTACATTAAAATGATCAATGACCAAGAGGTAGAAAGGAAGAGAAATGAGGACTTGCAAAAGAATAAAAAAACAAATGATGGAGAAGAAGGCATAGTGTGAAGTAGACCAAATACACAAGGAAGCAACGAGGGTGGAGAAAGTTTCAAGAAAATAACAATAAGACGAGGAGAAGAGGATAAGAAAAGAGGAGAGGTTACAGAGACAAGAGAAAGTGAAGGCTAAACGAGTACGCAAGGTAGTTGCAAAGAAAGAAAAACAAGCGGAGAAATATAAACATAAGAACACAATAAAGGAACTAATAAAAATTGTTGTAGATGATATGATGAGAATATACTCCCCACTCTATGCAATTGTTAGTGCCTTGCAAGATGGGACTCCCCTTGGTAACTTGCAACTCTGTTTAGATACCAAGCAAGCATTTCTTGCTCATATAGAAATTTTCCTAGAAGCTCATCCTAACCAACACACTGTAGGTACAACTGGGACAAATTATGATTCCCTTGGATATGTGACACCTCCTACCTTTGAAACCTGCATGAGAAATTGAATAAGTGTGATGAATTTTATGTTTTGATTGATGTAGCAGGTTTTTTTTAACATCTGGTATGCAAAGTAGATCATATACTTTGGGGTGATACAAGTTGATTTTGTTACCTCTATGGATGTAGTTTGAGTAAAGATATAAATCTAATGTGATTATAAAATGTGTTCATGCCATTGTTGGTATATTTAAAAATTCCCATTTATAACATGTTGGTAAACATATTCGTTATTGCGACATTGTCTTCAAAACTGCCCCATTTGCCCTGTGAGAAGTGACCACTGCACCAACAGTTGGAGAGATTGCAATTGGATCACAATATAATCGCAACCTTCCTCTACGTTTGAGAGGGGAAACTCCCTCGTATGATGTGGTTATTTAGGATTTTTGTTTACTTTAAACTAGAAAGTACAAAAAGGAGGAAATATTAAACTAAAAGAAAGTAAATATCAGAAACCCTATGGTAGACATACAAATATTAATAGGATTTAAAAATTGATAATAATTATAAAGGGATTCTAGTACACAATGAAATTATTACAAAATGAGCACAATAGATTTTGACATACGAAGAGATAAGCTACACCAACACATCCAAATCAAGATACCAGGAGATGAATGTGTTTCATTACACCAATTACACCAAATGTTAATGATTCACATAAATGCATAAAGGAATCACAAATTTAACATACAAAAAATTAGCAACCATAGCTCGGAAGAAAATTTTGGACATACAAACAAATGTACTCTTTTGATAAGTAGGAGATATTTTCCACAGCAAGTTAAATTGTGATATTGCTATCAAGATTCAACTGTGTAGTTTTTTGAGTTAAACTCATTGACCCATATTTCATGAGTAGTGGTTCACACGAATCCATCTCTATGATTGTAAGCAGAGTGGGTTTAACCATGGAGGAAACTCCATAGTTAAGCGCGCTTGAGCTGGAGTAGTACTGGGATGGGTGACCTCCCGGGAAGTCCCGGTGCTTCACCTCTGTTAGCATCACCTAGACCCAATGAGTGCTAAGTGTTCTATTCATTCTCATGAGAGATGGGTTCGTGTGAACCAATACTCATGAAATATGGGTCAATGAGTTTGACTCAAAAAAATACACAGTTGAATCCTGATAGCAATATCACAAATGTACTCTTTATTATATTTTTGAGAATATACAAACTCAAACCCTTTTGTACATAATGTGAAATCAAAAGTCATTAAAGTTTCTCTAAACAATTATACAGAGTTTTCCCTCCATAAAAGTCTCCTCCCTTACAATGAAAAATCCTTGTATATATAGGCTTACTCTAATAACTATCTTGTAACTACACCTCTGACAGGGTGGTCCCACAATAGTGTGTCCTACTTTTTGGCCAACTTTGACACTGAGATCAACATTCTGAAAAAAAACTTCACTTTTGAACACTTGTTGCCGCAAAAATATTAGGAATTTGAAGATGATGTAAACTAGAGTATTTTAAAATTTTATTTATAGTTTCTAAATATATTAAAAAAATAAATTTAAAATTCATTTAAATCCATTTTCCCTTCTCCTTCGAAAAGTGTTTGTGTGAAAAATCAGTGTTTTTAAGGAGTGACTATCACTTGGATCAGCATAACTTTTTTTTATAAAACTGACAATGATGTAATTATTTTGAGGTTATATTTGTAACTTCAATATCTAAAGGATGCAATTGGTTTCATTCATTTTGGTTCAATATTTCATAGTTTATTAAGTTCTAAAGTGACAGTAACTGTAATTTAGACATAGGTTCTTTTGGATCGCTCTAACTTGATCATTATATATCAAAATTCATTTTTTGTTTTTTTGATAGAAAGGTGAAAAAAAGACTCTTTTCCTACATATTTTTCATAAATTTTTTTTGTAAGTTACTATTTTTTCCGAAGCCTCTAAGAGACAGGTTGTTGAATGACCAAACAACCTATGTTTAATTAAAGTAAAATTTGAAAGTGATATTGAACTCAATATGTATTAAAATTATAGTCACTAGAAAGATTTCTTTGAATAGCATCATATGAAATTATTTGTTTTAGAAAATCATCTTGTTTTGTCCTTGTTTCAGGCCTTGAAAGACCATTTTTTTTGTAGTTTTTTTTGGTCCCTTGGGGAAAACTTCAAATTTGGGGTCTTTACGTGAAGATCCCCTTCGTACGAAGGTTTATGATGGATTCGTACGAAGGGGTCTTTTCTCAAAGACCCCCATGGGAAAAGTCTGGCAGGAAAAGTCCCACTAGACTTTTACCCGACCTAGTTTACCCGAACTAGGTCAGCTAGTTATGATTTTTTTATTTTTGCATGGTATAAAAGTAAATGTTTTTGTTTCCATTTTTCACACAATTTTAAGCAAGTTAATTCACATTTTTTTATTATTGATCTAATTTTTTCAAAAGCATTTTTTTAGAGGAGAATTGCTATTTGTGTTTTTTTCAAAGGAATAATTTTGGAGAGGAGAATTATTATCAAGGTGATTTTTTCTAAGACATTTTTTTGAAGAGGAGAATTACTATTGCCAATTTTTTGGAAGGCATTTTTTTGGAGAGAAGAAATGGGGAAAAAGACATAAAGACAAATTAAATCTTTAAGAAAAAGGTCACCTAGTACCAAACAAAGAAATCGTGAATCTGCATTGGCATATTATTATAAAAAAAGAGAAGGTATGGACCTAAAAATCTAATTTTAGGTGCCCAAATTTTATGGACCTATGCTTTATTTTTCTCTAATTTAATTTATTTTTGTCCATGTAGCTCACAATCAACATGGTGAAGGTGAAGGAGAAGCTCAAGTAGGGGGATCCAGTAAAGTTGAAGAAATGCACATTGAAGAAGGGTCATAATCACTCCCTATGAAAGCTCAAGAAATGGATGTTGGAGAAGGATCGAGATCACATGCTCCTACTGGTATGGATGAACTTATAGATCTATCTCAAACTATAAAGAGATATATTAACTATAGAAACTTAGATCATTTACTTATAATGGATGTGGAGAATTTGAGATCACTTGCTAATGTTCAATCCTTAAGTCTTGCTAAGAAGAGGTCAATGAATACAATATCAAGATAAATACTGGCTAAATTTGATAATTTTGAAACACTTGAACAAGCCCAATTGCTTTCAGTTTTACTTATAAACAAAAAGTTGGAAGAGACATTAAAATTACTGGGTATAGACACAACATCAAAGAAGAGAACATTTGTTGACATGCAAACTAATATGATTGAAAATATTAGGAAAGGTTTGAACTGCATAGGGAAGTGATCTTGAACTAAAGATAAGACCATTACAAGAAAATTTATGTTGACATCCATTGTAGGTAACGCTATGCTCTAAAAAGACAAATATCTTCAGTTTCATCTCGGATTGGTTTTAATAGGAAAACAATATCACAATATGTTAATAGGAGAATTATTTTGGATGATAGCACCTTGAAAGAAAATTGGGTAATCATGTGTAGAGCTCCTGGTTCTAATAGAATTGATGAGGGAATCAATAATTTGGTCACATTATTTTGGAATGATAATACTTGTCCTTCATCAAACAATGGAGATGTTACCAGACATAGAATTGCAACTAATCAATATGAACATTATACAAAAAATTGGTTGGACACAACACAACATGAAATGTATGTGTCATTTTGTAGTTCAAATCCTAATATAAACATTGGGAAAACATTTTTTGAAAGATTGAAGCCATATTATGTTAGGACAAACAAAGTTTTTGAAACTTGTTGTCGTTATCATATTAAATTTGGTCTCCACTATCAGGTTTTTTAAAAGTTTGTAGAAGACACTTATGGTTTTGAATATGCTCCTCCTACTAGACGAAGTGAGTTCATCTCATCCATTTTATGTGAAAAACAGATGATGCAACTGGTCAAATAAATTGCATAAAATGAATATGTGAAACATGTGCTGATTTGGCTCTTTTTCCTTTGAAAAATGAAAATATTGATGTAGCAAAGATGGTAAATTGCAAGAGTTACAAATATGTAATGAATGAAATTTTTTTTGGGAAAGAATCCAATAGTTTAGAATATGTTGAAGAAGAGATAACTGTTGGAGTATTTATGGACAAATTTAAAAAAATTGATTCAACCCTACATTCATCATGTTTTTTTTGCAAAGTGGCAAGCACAACAATTCCAAACACCGAGAGATAATTTCCCACTTGGAACTATTCTATGAGTTGTTTATTTTGTAGAAAACATTCCTTTGTTCATCAAAAGGCAATTAAATCAGAATACTATTTTTCAAAGCATATTACTTATGACATTAGTGAACACTAAATTGATGATATTAGTTAAATTATTTATGACACTAAATGGATGAAATTAGTTAGATTACATTTATTAGTAAAAGATTAAATTTATTAGTTAAAGATCCCCTTAAGAACTCCCCTTAAAACATTAGTTAGGTTACTAATGATGTTAGTTAGATTACTTAGAATACTTATGGTTCATTACATATTAACATTAAATTTAATCTAATGTTAGATATGTAAACGTTATTATTTTTAATAATATTAACATTAGATTAAATTAATTAGTTAAAGATCCCCTTAAGACATCCCCTTAAGACCTCTAGATCTGAATCAAATTGATATCTATGTATACTAAACTCTAGAATCAAATCATATATATGTATAATTATCTTAAATCACATCATCTAATCAAATCAAATCATCTGTACATGTATGTACTCATCCAATCAACTATCAAATTAAATCATCTAATCAAATCAAATGAAACCATCTACATCTATTCTCATCTAATCAAATCAAATCATTTGTACATGTATACTCATCCAATCAACTATCAAATTAAATCATCTAATCAAATCAAATCATCTAATCAAATGAAACCATCTACATGTATTCTCATCTAATCAAATCAAATCATAAACAGATAAACATGTCTATCTATATCTATACATGTCAAACATAAACACATGTATAAATCATCTAGAAGCCAATCATAAATCTATATAATGGAAAATGAAAAATCATCTAGAGATCTATCAACCATGAATGTTTAACACATAAATCATCTATGTCTAGGTTTGGAGAGCATATAAATATATGTCTCAAATCATAAACTAAAAATATCAAACATATAATAATGAAATATATAACAAGTCTCAAATATCTGTGCAACATGTCCTAAACTAGCTAGGAAGTCATCCAGGCGCATATGAATAGAGTGACCCTTTGACCGAGTGTCATGAGCATCCTCTAGCTATGAAGCAGCAACTGACCCCTATAAATTTAGTACAATGGTTGGTTATATTCATGCATATTATATATTATGTAAAGTACTTGAAATATATAAATACATAAGTGTACACATGAATGTTTAAAATTACATATATTTAAAAGTTACCTGAGCACTAGTAGGTGTCACATCTGCTGAATCTCTGCTATGAAGATGCTCCGAGCCCACACTAGAGGTAATGTGCTCTGCTAACTGTGCCTGAAAAATATTATACAGAGAAAAAAATCAATACACACATCTACAATTAAATTTTCACTAAAAATATTGGAAAAGAGAAAGCAAATTTTATATACTTGGGTCTCAAGAGCAGGAGGATCATTAGCACGCTGCACCATCATATCATCAATAGAAGCTACATCACCCACACCACCTCCTGTCCTGACCATATCTAGTATTGAAGAGTGTAGGGGTGTGTGTTTTGGTCTCACTAAGAGGGGGAGTGAATCAAACAAATCAAACTTAAACTCTTAAAAATGAACTCATTGATTCACTCGGTAAGTACTGAATACAGTAAATAACCAATTCACCAAATAACATAAGCAACAATCAATCATTCAAACTTAGCAACATTAGATTAACTCATTAACACTTGATATAACTCACTGACACTAGATTTAACTCATTAACACAAGATTTAACGAGAAAACCCAATTTGGGAAAAACCTTTGTGGGAATTGTAACCCACAATAAAAATGTACCCTTCTGAAGTACGCTCGGTTAATAACTTATCCTATTAAAGATTACAAACACATTTTCTAAATGTGAACCTGTTAGGGGATATACCTTAGATCTGTTAAGATCTTCACCATGATAGGAGTGTCCTTGTAAGAGGTCTTCAAACATTCTTTTGGAATGTCACCTAAGTCTAGGTTTTCCAAATAGGATGGTTAAATCCACTCAGTTAAGATATTTATCTGTTACAAATATTAATAAGAAACAATAAAATTTAATCTGTAAAAATTAGTAACTCACTATGCTTGGATCAGATCCTTTATGCTCAATTAAATAATGGCATCACATACTCCATTGATCTCTTTCTAAGATAGTAGATTCTTCAATCTATCTTTCTCTGTTCTGCTCGGTAAATGTTATTCTTCAACTTCTTTCCTTCTTTTTTCAATTTTCTAGTAGCCTTACACTAAGTGTAATTCTCATTCCTTATATAGACATACTTTTGCCTCTTAATATCCTTAATTTTATTTTCCTTCCTTTGCGCTTAATATTTCGATCATTTTCTTTAAATTTCTCAACTCAGTAAACCAAATCACTTTTACCTTGGAACTTGTAACTTTTCTTGGAACTTTCACTTTTCTGTTCAACCACTTGATTTTTTCCTTAGATCATCACATTGAATTTTCCCATTCATAAATCTTGTAAAAAACTTCAGTTAATTCATTTCTTCATCTAGCTCATCATTGCTTCACATTAAATTTGATTTCATCATCATTTAATATCAGTATACCGTACTCGGTAAAACTTTCTTTTCAACCCGGTAACTGATTTCTTCATTGCTCAGTGTCTAACTCATTCTTGGTGCTCAGTGCTCAATAACTGTAACCAAATCACATAACATTCTACCTACTAACTCAGTCTAGCTCGGTAAAGTATCTCTTTTAGTCATAACTTAATTCATCACAGTTCTCGACTTGATCAATTAAATGTACCAATTTGATAACATCAAATATATAGTAGAAAACAACTATAACATCATTACTTCATCAATTTTTGATCTATATTTGTCACCCATTTAAATTCTCCTCTTAAGATATGGTAATACAAAAAGAAATTAATCAATTGCTTAACAGAAATGAAAAAAAAAACTAATCTAACCATTTCTACAATCATGATACTCGGTATCACTCTGTCTTCATCATATCCACCAGACATTCATCATTTAATCAACAATCTCCCTCTTTGGCATTGATGACAACCACTATAACAGTGTTATAACAATTGATGATGACAACTCTCAAATACATAAATGTACTCCCTCTGAGTTGATATATTTTTTTCCACTTTGATCTCTTTGTTATGAATTTCCCTCTTGGATAAATATTTTGTTTCTGTAACATACAATCTCAATCTCTTTCATGAGTAAATATTAGCAATTCATTCTTCTCCCTCAATATCTTTCTGTAGATAAATGTCATCAATTCTTTATCATCCCTCTTTGACAACAATGCCAAAAAGTCATACTCCTGAAAACTTGTTTCAGTAGTGGATTATACCTGACATGTATGCATAAAAAATTACATACAAAAATATTTTCACAACTTCAGGAATCACCTAAAGTGTGTCATACTAACATCAATTTAGAAATAGATATTCTAATGAAATATAGAATTGATGCAGCATGCCTCATGCTCCTTAGTGAACATTGGATAGGAGAAGAACCCCTAATTTACCTCTTAGATACTCAAAATAATCATTAGGTAGCGGATTTGTAAATATATCATCCAATTGTTCCGTTGAATTCACATATTCCAATTTCACATTCTTCTCTTGAACTTGCTCTCTCAAGTAGTGATACTTGATAGAAATGTGCTTAGTCTTTGAATGCATAACCGGGTTCTTTGATATGTTAATAGCACTTGTATTATCACAAAAAATAGTAAATGGATCTTTGATCTCTTCTTGCATACCTTTAAGTAATTTCTTAATCCATACTATGCTTGCACAATTCATAGCAACAACAACATATTCAGTCTCGACAGTAGACTGTGAAATACAACTTTGTTTCTTGCTCAGCTAGGTAACCAATCTTTCACCTATAAATAATGTGCCCCCACTAGTACTTTTTCTGTCATCAACATTTCCAGCCCAATCTACATCAGTGTATACTTGAAAATAAAAGTACCTCCTTTCTTGTATAGTAAAACAAAATCTTATGTGCCTTTCAGGTATCTCAAAATCCTTTTTACTGCAGACATATGTGTTTCCTTCGGATTACAAGAAAATCTTGCAACAATTCCAAGAATGTGTGTTATATCAAGTCTACTGTGAACACCATGCTACAATTTACCAATCATGGATCGGTAAAGAGTATTATCCACCTCTTGTATGTGATCCTCTTTAGATAATTTACATCCAGTAACCATCGGTGTTCCAACAGGTTTGGAATCCTCCATAATTAAAGTTTAAAGAATCTCTTTGATATAATTGGCTTGTGTAATATAGATTCCTCCAGTAACTTGATGTATCTATAGACCTAGAAAGAAATTAATCTCTCTGATCATTGACATCTCAAACTCTTTTCTCAATTCATCAGTAAATCCTTTACATAAAGTTTCATTGCCTCCAAATATAATATCATCAACAAAAATTTTAGGAATCAAAACTTTATTATCACTACCACATTTCAAATAAACATTACTATTATCACTTGTTCTTTGGAAACCTATTTTGATTAGATAAGAGTGCAGTCTCTCATACCATGCTCGGGGTGCTTGTTTCAATCCACATAAAGATTTATGTAACTTACATACCTTATTCTTGTTTGTGTTCTCAATGAATCCCTCAGGTTTCTCAATGTAAACTTATTCCTCAAGTATACCATTAATAAATGCAGACTTAACATCCATATGATATACCTTGAATCCTTTGTAAGCACCATATACTAGAATTATTCTAACTGCTTCCAGTATAGCAACAGGTGCAAAAGTCTCTCCATAGTCAATTCTATATTCTTGTGCATGACCTTTGAAAATCAATCTAGCTTTATTTATGATAACTTCTCCACGCTGATTTAGTTTGTTTCTAAAAATCCATTTAGTACCAATCACATTTTTGTCTTTAGGCCTAGGTAATAAATTCCATGTCTTGTTCTTTTCAATTTGATCATACTCTTCCTTCATAGCTTTCATTAAAATCTTCATTATCCAATGCTTCCATAACTTTCTTCGGCTTTGTGATGGAGGAAAAGATATCCTCCTTACTAAGAGTTTATGAGGGGGGGATTAAAATAGAGATATGTTTATTAAAAATGTATAATGTGTTAAGAAAGAAGGGTTTGATAGATTATTAATTATCTTGAAATGTAATGTTTGAAATAGGAAATGTGTTGATTTGTAAATTGTTCTTTGAGTTACCTAGATTGTATTGAATTCCTTAACTTTAATTGAATTGAATTGATTGATTGTATATTGTGATTAAGGAGAAGATAAGATGTTTCTCCTTTATTCTCAAATGCACAAATGGAATATCCAAGTTGATCAACCCAAGAGAAGGCTTAATGCCCAAATGAATCAACTATTTGGAAAGGAGAACAACAAGAGAGATACCTTAAATTCTATTAATTATATGTATAGAAATGATATATGAAAATAATTGAAGAAATAGGAGAAATGCACTAACCTTGAAATATTACAGATCAAAGAATGCTATTTTCTGAGGTCTGTAGACTATTTCTGGAAAAACTGACAGTTGATCCCGAACCGGAACGCAGAGATGAACAAAAACTAGAAATCTTTTTCTGTTCCAATGTCGTCTTATGAAAAAGGTCAACCTTGACCCAAAAATGTCAACCCTGACCCAATAATGTCGACCTTGATGTACACAGGTCTGAAAAAATATCTATTCATGCCGTCTGAAAGAAAGCCGAAAAGGGTATCCAGATCTGGTCTCAAATCAACTGTTTTGAACCTGTACCTGCAAGAAAAAGGGGATTGTTTATTGTGGGGGAGGGGTTTGCCTTGGTCAAACCCCAGTTTAGGAATTAACCTCAAATATATGTAATTGAAATTGTAGAAATGGACAAAGTAAATACATAAATTCACCTTGCTTGTAAAAGTCCTTGTGGAGGATTCGAATCCTTGAATCCACAAGTATGCTTCAAAATGTGGAATGTAGAAAGGTAGGATGTCTTCAATCTCTTGCTTGTAGATCTCCAACA
>MU224591.1:551029-613413 GCA_018584345.1 Thuja plicata | reverse complement strand
ACTAAAAGGACAAGGAGTAGTAAGTGGACATGCTGATGATTTTGCACAGTCCATGAAGGAGATACATGATCAAGTGAAAAAGAATCTGATTGAGTCAAATCAGAAATTGAAAGAAAAAGTAGATGAATGAAGGAGAGAAGTCCAATTTCAGATTGGAGATCTGGTAATGGTACATCTGAACAAAGCCAGATTAAAGAAAGGGATACCTACTAAGTTTCAAATGAGGAGAATAGGTCCCTGCAAAATATTAGAAAAATATGGGCAGAATGCCTATAAAATTGATTTACCTAACCATTTAGATATATCACCTATTTTTAATGTGCAGGATTTGATTCCATTTAGAGGACCAGTGATATCTGAGAGCATTCAGCAGAAGGAGATAGGACAAGATGTTCAAGACATACAGGTCAAGCCTAAGTCCAAGTTGCAAGAAGAGAAAATTTTGGATTCTAGAATTTAGAAGACAACCAGGCGTAGGGTATACAGAGAGTACCTAGTCAAGTGGTCAGGGTTACCAGAGGCAGAAGCTACCTGGTTGGATGAAACAGAATGTAGAAGACATGGAATTGGTTCGGCATTGCTGCCGACCAGTTTGAGCTGAATTTTTCTATCTCAGAGAGGAGGGGAGTATGGCGCAAAGCACCCTAGGGTTTAACTCAAAACCCTAGCCCCAAATTTTAAACAAGTTTTGATACAAGTCTTCTAGCGCGCAAGTTATGTTTTGCATTGTCGCTCAGTCACAGAGCCAGCAGAGAGAAGCAAGGTAATGCATCGCACACTCGCGAGCTAAACAAATAGTTCATTCCTTAGTATGTGAGTGCACGACAGCGTGACAAGCAGCTCATCGCGAGCTTGCACGTTAAGTAGCAGTTAGTAAAAACCCGGTGTGACAGCGCGACGAGCGCTCAATCGCTCAGTTGCCGAGCAGAAAACAACTAAGTGGGATGTGCGAGTGAGAGACACCTTGTGCATCGCAAGGTCGCAGGTGAAAAGAGCAGTTCATTTTATGAATGGCGAGTACGCGACACGAGCTCATCGCTCGGTCGCAAAGCAAAAGTCAGCTCGGATGAAAGCATCACGAATGCACGACTTGAGCTCATCGCTCAGTCGCAGGGACATGGCCAGCTAGTCTAGAAGAGTTGTGAGTGCACGACTAGCATGCATTGCAGACTTGCAGAGCAGATAGCAGTGCTTGGAAAAATAGTGCAGGTGCGCAACTTGAGCTCATCGCTCAGTCGCAACATAAAACATAGCTCGAGTCAATGCATTGCGGGTGCGCGATAAAGAGTCATCGCTCAGTCGCGAGGTAAAAATCCAAGTCAGGTAAATGCATAGCGAGAACACGACGAGCAGGTAATCGCTCAGTCACAGACCAAGACATGAAAGGTAACTTTCATTCGCGACTATGCGATGAAGAGCAGAACAGTCAAATGATCAACATGCTGACATGTCAACTGGAGAAGACATTGAAAAGTCTTAACTGTCAAACAAACAAGGAATGACACATAGGAAAAGAGTCATATACAGTGTCGACCATGCAGAGAAAGGTGATGATAGATTACTGAGGAAAATGAAGAACGAAGAATAGCTGGAAGGACTGAGATCGACAGGTAACCACCAGGGTTACGAAATCAAGGAGAAGCCAGGGATAAAACAGAGGAGGAGAATCTGTAGAAAGGTTGTTGTTGAAGAGTTAGTTAGTTGCAGAGATTTTCTATTCTTGACAGAATATACTAGCAGCGAGTTGTAATCTTCTGTATCATCAATAAAGAGAAGTTTGTCTGTAAATTACGTGTTCTGTTGTTCTGAGTAGATTTCTGTAAAGTGCTGTTTTGTTTCCGCTAGATAATATGGGTGCTTCTTGACTCTGATAATCTGTTCCATGGATTGTGACAGTCAAGAAGCATCCTCCATGTACATTATGTTGGTTTCTGTATTTTTGGTGAATGAGAAGCTAGTCAAGTTTGCAGACAAGTCCTAGGCGAGCCTATGGTCTGGCTAGAGAATTTGTAGGAGAGATAGATAAGTAGGAAGGTGCATGACTGTAGTGATTCAATCATGAAGAGTAAGAGACAGTGAGGAGTAATACATTTCGGTGGGTAGGGAACCTAGGAAAGAGGGAATAGAATAGTCCTTCTGGTTAGGGTCCGAGAGTAGCCCTAAGAGACTCAAGGGTGAGTCTAGAGAGGCCTGAATTGAATAGGATTTCAGGTGGGATTCCTAAAAGAGAGTAGGAATCTGAGAGAGAAAGGTGACCTCCCCATCATCACCTCTTTTGCGTGCACTTGTTCTCTTAGATAGTGATACTTGATGGCAATATGCTTAGTCTTAGCATGCATGACTGTATTCTTAGAAATGTTAATTGCACTGGTATTATCACAGTAGATAATTACTGGTTCATTAATCTCCATATTCATACCTTCTAGTAACTATTTGATCCATGCAATATTGGAGAAATTTGCAGTAGTAGCCACATACTCTGCTTCTACAGTAGACTGAGAGATGCATCCTTGCTTCTTGCTGATCCATGTGACAAGTCTGTCACCCATGAAGAATGCTCCTCTAGTTGTGCTCTTTCGGTCATCACTGTTTCCAGCCCAATCAATATCTGTATAGAATTTTAGCTCAAATTTTCCTTCTCTTTTATATCATAATCCATAATCCTCAGTGTTCTTCAGATATCTCAGATTTCTCTTGACAATAGTCATATGTGATTCTTTGGGATTAGCAGAGAATCTTGTAACTATCCCGACTACATGTGCTATATCTGGTCTGGTATGAACAACATACATTAGTTTTCCAATCATAGATCTATAAAAGGTTTGATTTAACTCATTAGATTTTTCTTCTTTTGTTAGCTTACATCTGGTAGTGATAGGTGTTCCAACTGGTTTTGAATCTTCCATCTTGAATATCTTCAACACTTCCTTGATGTATTTGGACTGAGTGATATATATGCCTGCATCTTGTTGAAGAATCTGTAGACCAAGAAAGAATTTGATATCCCCAAACATATACATTTCAAATTCCTTTCTCATTTCATTAGCAAAGGATTTGCATAACAATTCATTTCCCCCAAAAATGATATCATCAACAAAAATTTCAGCAATCATAATATTACCATCAGTATCTTCTTTTAAGTACATATTGCTATTTTCACTTGTTCTAACAAATTCAATGACAATGAGTGAATTATTTCATACTAGGCTCTAGGTGCTTGTTTCAATACATACAAGGCTTTATGTAGTCTACATACCATGTTTCTCTTGTCTGGATCAACAAACCCTTCTGGTTGTTCAATGTATACCTCTTCTTCAGTATTCCATTTAGGAATGTAGATTTGACATCCATTTGGTATACCTTGAATCCTTTAAATGAAACATAAGAAAGTAAGATTCTAACTCCTTCTAGTCTAGCAATGGGTGCAAAGGTTTCACCATAATCAATACCTTCTTCTTATGCATATCCCTTGCTTACTAATCTTTCTTTGTTTCTGGTGACTTCTCCATTCTCATTCAGCTTGTTTCTGAATATCCATTTGGTACCGATGACATTCTTGTCATCTGGTCTTGGTACTAGTGTCCATGTACTATTCTCTCCATTTGTTCTATTTCTTCATTCATTGCACTGACCCATTCTTCATTTTCAAGTGCAGTATTAACAGATTTAGGCTCAAAATCAGAAAGTAAACATCTGGTGTTTAGTGACTTACTTCTTGTTCTCATTCTAGCCTTCTTGTCTTCTATGATTTGATTATGTGGATTATTTCTTCTAACATACTTGGAAAGTTTTGGTTCATCTCTATGTTCATCATTTTGATCAGCTTCTTGACCTTCATTCTGATCTCCATCGCTCGGAACATCATCTTGAGGATTTTCCTGATTTTTGGTAATTACAGCCTGATGCTCGGGTGCAATGTTCTGTTGCTCGGGAGTGATACACTATTTCTCAGGTAGAGTGTTAGGTTTTGTATAAATAAACTTGTTGTAGTCCTCTAGTTCATTATTTCTTTCCTTATCATTTTTTTCTGCAAATTCATCTATTTTCACATTTGCACTTTCAATGATTTTGTTAGATGACTTATTAAGACATTTATAAGCCTTGCTTTTGGTTGAATACCCTAGGAAGATACCTTCTTCACTTTTGCAGTCAAATTTTCCATTTCTTTCATCCTTAAAAATATAACATTGACTACCAAAGATTCTGAAGTAACTTACATTGGGTGTATGACCATACCAAAGCTCATAGAGTGTCTTCTTTGTGTCGTTCTTTAATTGTACTTTGTTTAATGTGTAGAAAGAAGTAGTGACAACTTCCCTCCAAAAATTTTGAGTGATGATTTTATCAATCATCAATGTTCTTGCATAGTCAACAATTGATATGTTTCTCCTCTCATCAATTCCATTTTTCTATGGTGTTATTGGTGCAGAAACCTATCTTTTAATTCCATGCTCATTGCAATAGTTAGTGAATTCATCTGAAGTAAATTCCCCTCCTCTATCTGACCTTAATCATTTCAATTTCTTTTCACTTTGTTTTCCACCATAGCCTTATACCATTTAAACATATTGAATGCTTCTGATTTATCTTTTAAAAAAATTACTATCATCATTCTGGAATAATCATCAACAAAGAGAATAAAGTACTTATCTCCATAGTAAATATTTGTCTTCATGGGTCCACATAGATCTGTATGGACTAAATCTATAATTGCATTAGATGTATGGGTTTTACTCTTGAAACTAGACTTTGTCATCTTACCTTTTTGACAATTCTTGCACATGATATGCTCGAGCTTAGTCGTGCTCAGTAAGCCTCTGACATTCCTTTTGTTTCTTATCTTTATCATATTTTCAAAGTTCACATGACACAATATTTTGTGCCACAACCATATGTCTTCATTTCTAGCCATCAAAAAAGTGGTGTTAATGTCATCAAGATAGAAAAGGTTACGTTTTGTCTTCTCACCGATTCCAATCAACCTTCCCAATTCATTGAAGATCTTTGCCTTCTTATTTCCAAATGCTACTTTGTGACCTAAATTGTTTAGCTGAGAAACACTTAACAAATTATAATTCATTCCTTTTACCCAGTAAGCATTTTCACATTTGATTAGGTTATTCAACATTATTTTTCCTTTACGTTCAACTGGACAAGGTGTATCATTACCCATTATTACTGAACCACCATTATAGTATTCAAAAGTTTCAAATTTTTTCTTATCACCGGTCATGTGGTGAGTGCAGCTACTATCTATGATCCAGACATCATTCTTACTAACCTTATATATGAGTGCAGTTTCATACCTTTCTCCTTCTTTGTGTGAGTCATCCTTCATGGTCACAAATAACATCTCAATGTCTTCTTCAGATTCAGTGTTAGTATCATTAGCTCTATTCTCAGCTAGGTAACAAGATTTCTTCCCTTTTTACTTGTAGTCTTGGGTATTTCTCTTGTCAGATTGTCGATTTCTTTGGTAATCTCTATTATCACTTTTATCAAACTTCTTCTCTTATGATATGCCATTACTTCTGTCATCTTTTCTTCTATTTGGACATCTTACAGCAAAGTGACCAACCTCTTTACAATTGAAACATACAAGTGGTAATTTACCTTTGTATTTACCTTTGTCTCTCTACAATCTTTTTACCATTAGTGCTTCAATCTCATCAAGTCCTTGATCCTCATTATCAATTTCACTATAATTTCTAATAGCATGTCTATGACTTGAATTACTTATCTTTAAAGAAGATTTGAATGTAGATTCTATAGATGGTAAGACACTATTATCAAAGTTGCTCATCTCAAATGAAATATGTCTACCACTCAGACTATCTAGAGTGACTGTATTGTTTGCAACTTCTCTCATTTATTGAATAGAAGAAACTCTAATAACATATACATGCAATAAGGTTCTTAAGATTTTACTTACCACTGTCTCCTCTTCAAGTGTATCTCCAACTCCTCGGATAACATTGACTACCTCTTTGATTTTGCAACTATACTGAGTGATATTTTCTCTTTCTTTCATCCTTAGGTCATCAAACCTCCCTCTTAGGCTTTCTGCCTTGGATCTTAGAACACTAAAATCTCCTCCATGTACCAACTTCAACTTATCCCACATTTTCTTAGCAGAGGTGCAGGTTTTGACATCTTCAAACTCAACATCAGAGAGTGATGATGCAAGTTCTATCATCATGCAATTGTGCTCATGCTTTAATCTTAATTTCTCAAGAGTGTGGGGTCCTGTAGGAAACACATATTCAGTATCTAAGTATTGAAAAATATCATTTCCAATACCTGATAGGTGGAGTCTTATTCTACATTGCCATGATGCAAAGTTGTCTTTATTCAACTTGCACACATCTTGTCTGTTCATCTTGTGATCTTTTTCTTGAGTTGTCAAACTCCCTTTCTAAGCACACAAGCTCTGATGCCAAGTGTCAGTAATAACTGAGTGGGGGGGGTGGGGTGAATCAGTGGCCTAAAAAATATTCTAATAATCTACCCAAAAACTTAGTACCACAACATTAAGCCTCTAGTTATCTTCAGTCCTATAAGATGAATGCTTCCAAATATGTTTATCAAATTACTACTACTCGGAATGCTTTGTTAAACCTTATACTGTATGTTTATTGAATAGCTGTCTATTAATTTACCAAAAATAGTAAATTACTTAGAGTGTACCAATCAATCCAATTAATCTATGTGTAATGCAAAACACTAAAGTAATGACTCATAAAAATATTGACATATGGATTTTTAACGTGGAAACCCTGTTAAGGGAAAAACCACTTGGGACCGGTAACCCAAAATTTTCACTCTTCTAAAGTGAGATCGGTGAAGAGCCAACCCTGTTAAAGCTTACAAACACACTCTTAGGTGTGACCTTGTTAGAGTATTTAAAATTTTAGTCTGTCACTTGATATCAGGCATCTCTATGTTACCTTCCTTGATCAAACACTCACTTGGCCTATCAATAGGTATCTGGCATCTCATGCTATCTTCATGATCAAAATTTTTGATACTCTTGTGGATGTATCTAAATATAGAAAGGATTTTTAAATCCTTCTCGGTTAAGAGACTTTCTGTATCAATGGTTAAACTGAAATAATATGATCTGTTCACATATACAACTTATACATGCAGATTTTCAGATCTATTGTAATCTCATAAAATTAATCTGATCAATATGTCCTTTTGCTCCACTATTGTTCTTCTCAGTGATGCTATGCTCTATTTCTCGGTGTCTATAGAACTATTTAGCTCTTTCCTTAGCTTGATTGATCAAGATTGTATGAAGTTGCTCTTCATCATTTTCTCTTTAGCATCCTCTTTTTCATTCACTCCCCTTAATTCGTAATGAATTAAGTTTGTATCTTAAATAGACATGATATCACCATTGACAGGTTCTTGATTTTCTTGATCTTGGCATGATTCAAAATCTTAGCCAATTAGATTTAAAGAAAAACTCCTATTTTATCTCGCAGAGATCTTCTTTCCAACTGGACATAACAACTTTAAATCCTTTAATTATCTCTGGCTTATCTTGTCAATGAAAAAAATGATATCTATTGGTTAAGTCTATATTTAGCTCTGCCAGCTAGATAGTTTTTTTATTTCTGAACTTTAATTATTTTCAGTGTTCTAACTCTTTGATAGCTTCGGTCAATACTCTAGTTTTTCTTGGGTTTCTCTATCAGTTTACACTATATTTCTGGCCATCGGTTATGCTTGTGATTCTACTTGTCAATAATTCTCTTCAATGTTCTTTCTTGGGCATCACTGTGACTTGAATTTTAGTGATCTCTGTCCACCGGGTTCCACTGACCATTGGTGTTTGAAGTCACATAGTGAATACTTGTCTTTTATGCATTACTGAAAGCATAATCTTTATCTCTCTAATTCTCTGAAGTCTTTGACACTTTGATTATAACTGATTAGATTATATCAAGTTGACATCAATGACATTAAAATCCATTAATAGATTAATGTCTTGCATTATCCTTTTGTATTTCAGTGATCAACTTAACATATTCAAAAATTCAGTCAGTTACATGTCATCAAACTCATCAGAAGTTAACTCACCTCCTCTGTCAGATCTCAGACATTTCAATTGTCTTCCAATTTATTTTTCAACTCGGGCCTTATACCACTTAAACATTTTAAATGCAACATATTATTCTTTTAAGAACATTACAGACATCATTCTTGAATAATCATCCACAAATAAAATGAAATATTTGTCTCCATAATAACTTTGAGTTCTCATCGGTCCACATAAATCAGTATGAACTAAATCCAAAATTCCTTGTGTAACATGAGTTTTGCTTGCATAACTAGATTTAGGCATCTTACCCATTTGACATTCTCTACACCTAGCATTCTCTATTTTTTCATGTCTCGGTAGTCCTCTTACTCTATTCTTCTTACTCACTTTGATCAAGTTGTCAAAATTAACATGAAAAATTCTTTTGTGCCATAACCAAACATCTTCAACTTTAGCAAATAGGCAAATCTTCATAGAAGTATCAAGATAAAATTGATTACATTTAGATTGTTCTCCAGTAGCAATTAGATTTCTCTTCTTATCAAATACTTTTACTCTTCCATATCAAATTTCTAGTCGGTGACCTGTATTGTTTAGCTGTGAAACATTCAACAGATTATACTTTAATCCTTCAACCCAATAACATCATCACATCTTGTGTTATTCACTAAAATTATAGATCCTTTTCCTTTCATAGGATATGGAGCATCATTACCAAATCTAAAATAACCTCCATCATGATTTTCCATGGAAATAAATAAAGGGTGTCACCAGTCATGTGATGTGAACAACCAATATCTATAATCCATGTTTCATTCTTACTTTTTTGTGATACTAGAGCTCTAGGTTCTTCTTCATCACAATCATCTTTTATAGAAACATAAAGAACTTCTTTTTCCTCATTGCTCTCAATAGAATCATTATCATTTTTTCCTTCATTAGTAATATAAAAAGATTCCTTACCTTTATTTTTGTAGTCTCTGTATCTCCTGAATCTGTTTTCTCTCTTGTCGTTATCTTTCTTTTCCTCCTTATCATTCTCTGGACAATTAGATGCAAAGTGACCAATTTTATAATAATTAAAAAATTTCAAGGTTAACTTACCTCGGTATTTTCCTTTGCCTCTTTGTAGCCTTCTAGCCAACAAAGCTTCAAATTCTCTTTCATTCTCATCACATTCAGTAAATAGATCTTCAAGTCCTTCAGTATAACTATAGAATTTCTCACTAGCACTACTCAAATAACCATCTCTGGCAGTAGCTTTTCTAGCCTTTCCAATATTTAAAGTAGAATTAAATGAAAATTCAATCTTAGAAATAATATACACACTATTGTCAAATTTATTTAACTCCAATGTAAATAACTTACCAATAGTGGCATCCAGTGAAACATTCATCTGGGGTATAGATCTCAGCTCTTGTATACAAGATACATGAATAGCATAAGTTGGTAGCAGAGTTCTCAATATTTTTCTTGTAACATCATCCCTTGTTATGATACCACCATCTCCTTTGATAGAATTAACAGTCTCCTTAAGTCTTGTACTATATTGTATTATGTTCTTTCCTTCCTTCATCCTCATAGAGTCAAAATTTCCTCTCAAAATTTCTGCTTTATTCTTTTGAACATGCTGATCTCCACCATAGGTCAAAACAATCTTATCCCACATCTGTTTTGCAGTATTACAACCATCAAGCTCATCATATTCCTGGTTGGTAAGTGTAGATGCAATCTCAATCATGACTTGTGTGTGTTCATGTTTCTATCTTTTCTCACTGATAGTCAAAGGTGCAGTAGTTGGTGCTACATATTCATTCTCAAGATAGTAAAGTGCATATCCTCCTACTCTAGACACATGCAATGTCATTCTTCTTTTCCATGTAGAGAAATGATCCCTATTCATCTTTGGTGCTCCCCTCTTATACATCTTTAGATCTTAACTCAATTCCTTTAAACTTATCACTTCAGAGTAATAAGGCTCTGATACCAATTGTTGGTCCCACTAAGAGGTAGGGGGTTGAATCAAGAAAATCAAACTTAAACTCTTAAAATTGAACTCAGTAATTCACTCGGTAAGTACTGGATACAGTAAATAACCAATTTACCAAATAACATAAGCAACAATCAATCATTCAAACTTAGCAACATCAGATTAAATCATTAACACATGATATAACTCATTGACACTAGATTTAACTCATCAACACCGGATTTAACGAGGAAACCCAATTTGGGAAAAACCTCTGTGGGAATTGTAACCCACAATAAAAATGTACCCTTCTAAAGTACGCTTAGTTAAGAACTTATCCTATTAAAGATTACAAACACATTTTCTAAATGTGACCCTATTAGGGGATTTACCTCGGATTTGTTAAGATCTTCACCTTGTTAGGAGTGACCTTATTAGAGGTATTCAAACACTCTTTTGGAATGTCACATAAGTCTAGGTTTTACAAATATGACAGTTAAATCCACTCGGTTAAGATATTTCTCTGTACAAATATTAATAACTAACAATAAACTTTGATCTATAAAAATTAGCAACTCACTATGCTTGGATAAGATCCTTTATGCTCAATTGAATACTGGCATCACATACTCCATTGATCTCTTTCTCAAACTGTAGATCCTTCGATCTGTCTTTCTCTGTTCTGATTAGTAAATGTTGTTCTTCAGCTTCTTTCCTTCTCTTTTCAATTTGACAGTAGCCTTACACTAAGTATAATTATCATTCCTTATATAGACATACCTTTTCCTCTTAATCTCCTCAATTTTATTTTCCTCCCTTTGCGCTCAGTCATTCGATCACCTTCTTCAAATTTCTCAACTCGGTAAACCAAATCACTTTTACCTTGGAACTTTTAACTTTTCTTGGAACTTTAAATTTTCTGTTTAACTGCTTGATCTTCATCTTAGATCTTCACATTGAATTTTCCCATTCTTAGATCTTGTAAAAAACTTTATTTAATTTATTTCCTCATCCAACTCATCATTTCTTCACATTAAATTTGATTTCATCATCCTTTAATATTAGTATACTGTACTCGGTAAAACTTGCTTTGCAACTTAGTAACTAATTTTTACACTGCTCGGTGTCTAACTTGTTCTTGGTGCTCGGTGCTCGGTAACTATAATTGAATCACATAACATTCTACCGATTGAATGAGTCTAGCTCAGTAAAGTATCTCTTTCAGTCATAAATTAATTCATTGTAGTTCCTGACTTGATTAATCAAATGTACCGAATTGATAACATCAAATATATAGTAGAAAAAAACTATAACATCATTACTTCATCATTATTTGATTTGTATTTGTCACCCATTTAACTTATCCTCTTAAGATATGGTAACACAATAAAAATCAATTAATCAATTGCTTGACATCAATGAAAAAACAACAACTGATCTAACAATTTCTATAATCATGATACTCGGTATCACTCGGTCTTCATCGTCTCCATTAGATATTCATTAGTTAATCAACATTGGGTAGCTGCGAGGGGAGTGCTGTAGAGTCTGAACCTCCAAGATGAAATAAAAAATCCATATACATTCCAATATTAGTGCTAGGTCCACCTGAATCAACCCTCGTAACTTCTTATCAAATGTGTCTAGGCCCTCAGATGTGATGTGTACATCTCCAACCCATATGCTTGGCTCTACAGCTACAGACTGATCTGTGGGTGCATAGTGCTATAAAGTATGTTGTGCACAACTAGATTGTGTGTCCTAGGTCGGTGGAACTACAAGACCCTGTGCAAGTATGATAACATCTATGACTAACTGTATTGGGTTCCTCTGCATGTCTACAATATAAGAATATGACTGCAGGAGATCCTCCAAAAAGTAAAGTGCCACATCCAAATGGCTCTGATGTCTAGAAAGTGCTCGTATCTCTCCTAGTGGAGGAAGACTTTCAACTCCATATGCATCATCACTAAATCCTACAATAGTACTAGATGAAGCCTCAGAAGATGATCTCGCTCAGCTTGGTCTAGTCAAAATGTATCTTCCTAGTGTGTCAGAAGTGATGGAGGTGGCTTTAGAAGTAATATCCCCTATCTTGTTTACTACTTCCCTCTGGGAAGCAATGATCACTCTATCTATAGTAGAAACCATCGTTGATTCCACTGCTAGAGTCCTCTGTCTAGCCAACTATCTATGAGAAGGTACGAATTGATCAACCCTACGATACTGATCACAGATTGCAACTCTACCGTGACCCTGACCAAAATATCCTGGAAGATCTAAATAGTTTACCCTGAGTCCCAAACAGAACTCAATGTACAATTACTAGATGAAATATAATGGAATCTAGTTGTTATTAGGATAATGACCATGTGTTTTGATAAATCGGGGGTATGTCATGCATGTTATTTGAGGAATCACACACTGTGTAACCTGATAGTCCCTTAACTTGGTCTTCCCATCATAAAGTGGGAAAACCTCTTGTTTGATGATTTCCTTAGGGATACAACTCTGGACTGTCTCTAAGGAAATATTGCCTGAGACCTTAGTTGTCAACTCTTAAAAAATAGAATCAATAACCCATGGTGTAAAAGAAGAGTGAGATCTCAATCTTGTAGTCAACTCCTCCAAACTCCTCAATATAGTACTACAAATATCTCAGTACAACCTAGGCTCAGATGTACTAATAGAGTCTCTAAGTTGATCCATCTCCATCTGAGCAATCTGAAAAAATGCTCACAATATCTTCAGTGCAAGATACATCCTAAGGTGGTACATCGTGAGGTGCATCATCTCTAGAATCATGTGTGGCCATCTAGGTGTAACATGTGAACTAAGTGTTAAAAATTAAGTACATGTTACAACTGCATGTAAAATAGAAACTAATATTTGAATCTAAAATTATACTTAAATATAATGCTAAATGATGGATATATCACAAAAGGTCCTAATAAGGGTTCCTAGGTGTCTTAAGGGGTCATATGTTGTAATAGGTTATCTTAACGGGTCATATGCCATAATAGGATCTATTATGTCATAATAAGACCTATTATGTCATAATAGGTCATACTAAGGGTTCTTATAGAATCTTAAGGAATCTTATGTCACAAAAGGTCCTAATAAGGGGTCTATTGGTAAAAAAATTTGTCTTCTCAAAACACCTGCACGAAATGACTCCTAAATACCCAAGGCTGAAAGAAAAATTGTAACACAATAGTTGGGTCACTTCGCTATTGAAAATTGTAAGCGCCCTCTGAATTATCTGAGTACAGCTCCTCGTATATGATTTTCAAAGAGGTTCTAATAAAAACAAAAAGAACATACACATGTACTTTTACCAGAAATTACTTAATGGATCTCTCGACATACTCACAGGTATGGAGGAATGCTTATAAAGAAATTATGATAGGAACTAAAGAATCAGAAGACACAAATTTCTCCAGATTTAAAAGATTTGGAAAAACAAAGCTTTCAAAGAAACTAAACTTGGATGAAAAGAATGATAATCATTCTTCACTCCTTTACAACTACAAAAGAAAACTAAAGTAGAAAATTCTCCTCTAGCACAAAGACTTTCAAAAAGAAAATCCTCCTCTCTACCCTGCATTACAATAAAAATCCTAATCTATCCCTGCCCAGGCACAAAGTCTCTCAGGTCAGGCGGAATTCGAAACCTCTTCTTAGTCAAGCCTTTCACAATTAATAGGCATTGATGGACGTCATTCAGTTTTCATAACTGAATCTTGAAAATGCTTACCTCTCCCTCTCTTTTTATCGGCTTTATATATTTTTACATGATCTATTAAAAATCATTGGATATCCTACCGTTTGGAGATGACAAGATATGTTTTGGGGCCAATATAATGTTCATAAAAAACATTATAACTTTCCTTTATTTCTTACATGTCACCATTTGTAATTTGAAAACCAATGAGGATCATGCTAATATCATGACACATGTCTCATTCCATAAGCACCATTTCTATATTGCTAGGGATATTCCTTTAGAAAAACATCTCTCGATACTGCCCCTTTAATTGTCTTTTGTATGTAGATGTTGACCTTTATTGAAACTGCTCTCTGTGTCTTCGTTGAATTAATTAGTGCTCATTCTCATCATTCGGTTCTCCTTTTCTCACTGTCAAAACCTGCTTGAACCACCATTGACACTTGTTGACATTATGTCGAACAGTTGTCGGGTGTCTGACATGATGAATATCTTCCTACCCCGTGAGTTCTTGTCTTATATTCATGATCAGATTTAAGGAAGGCACGTCAATATTCATTTTAATTGTAGTGTGATCGTGGCTTAAGCCTGATGATGAGGTCCGATGTTGTTCTTTGTTACTGAGTTCTAAGTGCTTATTGAGCCTGAGCATTCTATCAAACACTTCACATGCACTATGGGCCGAGCTACTTTGTTATGGGCCTGTCGTGGATTGACATTCTGTCAAACATTTACCAAGTATTGACCATGCTTGGCAGGGAGGTGGGAACCTACTCCGATGAATGAAGACCCCCAAACCCCTCACACTCGATTCTTTGGATATCTTACCATGGATATTTACTCTTTTGTTTTCATCATCATCATGATGACCATGGGAGTTGTTTAGGCCATGCTCTCTTGCTTTCGCTAGCATCAAATAAAAATCTAAAATCTGAAGATAAAGCCTCATTTAGCAGCCATTCATTGTGAAAGCCTTGTGCATACTAAAGAGCGACCATAAAATCTGGAAGGAGAACCAACTCGGTCTCTATTAGAACAGTCGTGTTAGAATTTGATGCACGAGCTCTTGCCACCATGCTGACGGGTAATTATTTTCTTTCACAGATAGGTGACTAGGGTTGAGACCCTATCAAACATTTTGCATGCATCATTCATGTTTGATTAGGCTCATTGATGATCAATTTTCCATGGGCGGTCACATTTGAGACCAATAATTAAGCACTTTTGACATCACCCAACCATCGAACTGGTGGCTTTGACTGCGGTGCTTGACTGTAGAGGTTGAGATGCACCATCGCTGAATGTTATTGGGATTGTAGATTGTGTAACTTTTGATCTTATTGTGATTGACACAATTTGTGGCTGACCCTGTGCTCATGCCTTTTATGACCATCGACATTTCCTTCTTACCATGTCTAGTGATTTTGATATTGACGGTTCTAGACACATGTAATTCTGTCAACAACTTTGACACCCTCAAAAATCCTCATCATTGATTGCCTGAAACTTCATGCTATTGGAGGCACCAATAAAATCCTATCGGTTTTGAGATCTTTTGAATGAGATAATTATGTGAATCAACAATGTTTGAGCAAAGTCTCTGTAGTGCTTTTACATGGTGGGCTCGAGGATCACATCAGAGAATCTTACCAATTTTATGGGAAATCAAAATATTTGATCGGGCTCGATACTAATGAATTTCAACTCTAATTTGTGTAATCGGTCCCATACAAACATGAAATAGTCCACTTGTTTTGTAAGCTCCAAACAACTCAGTGCCTTCCAATTATCTCTCAAACTGGCTATTTTATGTACATTGTAATAAACAATTACTTCTATCTCACCACTGATGTAAGTTTAAAGGTAGATGTGCTCTCAGCAGGCATTAAGTTTCAATATAAGTACTGAAGTATCCACTCAAATCCTTGGACCATACTACTAGATCTTATCTCTATGAACTTGAAATTTGATGTTGAAACTGTGGGCCTTTAAAATGATGAAGCTTGCTGAATCTGAGTTACGTGGATTCTGAACCTCGAACTTGTAGCTTTAAACTGCTGAATTTGGAATGAAATTTGAAATGAAATCACCAGACATCTGACAACATTGAATTCATCGAGCCATATTGAACTAAGATGAATTAGAATAAACCATTTAAACCTTCTTCAACAAATTGAACCACTTTGAACTGCTTTGAACTTAGTTCAAAGAGGTTCGAGACCCCACACCAAAAGTTTAAAAACCAGGGTGTATATGGGTACCAACAGGGTCCTAGGTGTCATAAGGGGTCATATATATTCTAATAGGTCATCTTAAAGGGTCATATGTCATAAATGGTCCTAAGGGCTCTTAAAGAGTTTTATGTCACAATAGGGGTCCTAAAGGGTCCTAGGATGTACTAGTAGTCCTAAAGGATCCTACAAGGTCCTAGGATGTACTAATAAGTCTTAATAGGTCCTATTAGGTCTTAAGGGGTTCTATTAGGTCTTAAGTGGTGCTATAGGTCTTAATGGGTTATCATGTCATAATAAGGGTTATTACTTGGAATCTTATGTCACAAAAGGTGCTAATAAGGGATCCTAGGTGTCTTAAGGGGTCATATATTGTAATAGGTCATATTAAAGGGTCATCACATCATAATAAGGGTTGTTAATTAAGGAATCTTATTTCACAAAAGGTCCTAATAAGGGGTCTTAGGTGTCTTAAGGGGTCATATGTTGTAATAGGTCATTTTAAAGGGTTATCATATCATAATTAGGGTTGTTAAGGAATCTTATGTCACAAAAGGTCCTAATAAGGGGTCTTAGGTATCCTAAGGCATCATATGTTGTAATAGGTCATCTTAAAGGGTCATCATGTAATAATAAGGGTTGTTAAGGAATCTTATGTCACAAAAGGTCCTAATAAGGGGTCCTAGGTGTCTTAAGGGGTCACATATGTTCTAATAGGTCATCTTAAGGGGTCATATGTCATAAAGGGTCCTAAGGGTTCTTAAAGAGTTCTAATAGATCATCCTAGGTGTCTTAAAGGGTCCTAAGAGTTCTTAAAGAGTTTTATGTCACAATAAGGATCCTAAAGGGTCCTAGGATGTACTAATTGGTCTTAATAGGTCCTATTAGTCCTATTAGGTTTTAAGGGGTCCCATTAGGTATTAAGTGGTACTATGAGGTATTAAGGGGTCATCATGTCACAATAAGGGTTGTTAAGGAATCTTATGTCACAAACGGTCCTAATAATTGTTAGAATAACTACGAAGGGGAGGGGGGTGAATCAGTTAGACTCAGTGCGCTCAAAAAATTATCCTACAACCCCAAATTCCTCTAGATGTATAACAAAACAAATTCAATCATATAAAACTTAGCTCGGTGAAAATATAAACTATGATTTCAAAACTTATTGTTAAGTTGTCTATCAATCATCAGTAAATTAATATTGTGATTACCGATCCAGGTCAATAAGTAAATTGTAAAGTAAAATAAAAATACACAACATTCATAAACATTGATACATAGATTTTTAACGTGGAACCCCTACTAAGGGAAAAACCACATAGGAACGGTAACCAAAAATATTTTCACTCTTCTAAAGTGATATTGGTGAAGAGCCAACCCTGTTAAAGGTTACAATGCACATTGTTAAATGTGACCTTGTTAGGGGATTTAAAACTACTAGTTCTCTCTTAACCATGCATTCACTACGGGGTCAACAAGAAAACTATCAATATTCTCTGAATGTTATAATAAGGATTCACTATCCCCCTCGGTTAAGAGATTTATTTGTAACAATGGTTAAACTGATACAATAATGATTTGATTCAAATACAACTCTGATTTGTAGATATTTAGATCTATTCTAAGTGTTGGAAATATATTACATGCAAGGTGACTGAGGGGGGGGGGGGGGGTGAATCAGGAACCTATAAAAAATAAACTTCTTTATTCATAATTAGATTATCTAATCTGACTGCATGCATAGAAAAGAAAGAAAAGAATCATACATAACACATGACACAATATTTGGTTACCTAGAAACCTTCCAAATAGAAAGTAAAATTGGGTTGGGGATGATACCCACAAGATATAGTACTGTAGTATAAATTTATCTTGTTAGAGCTTACATTGACCACTTCTGATGGTCTGCCCTCTTAGGAGCAATAAGGATGGTTAAATTCACCTTGTTAAAGGATTTAATACAATACAATAAGTATGCAACTCTGTTAAGATATTTATAAAATACTGTTAAGTCCACCTTGTTAGAGGATTTTTCTAATCCACCTATTAGAATGAACTAGTATATGATCTTCTTATGAAACTTTGATTTTTTGAATGAGATCCTTCTGGATATAACTAATCACCTGAATGTGATGGATGAGTCTCTGCTGTACTTTTACACTTCTGCAATCTTCTAATCAATATGACATTTCATATTCACATATATACTTATACACATACATTTCATGTACATTTGGACAAAAAAAAGTGTCTTACATATATATCTTATCCAAAACAATTAACTTCATAGGTCGACTTCCATTAGACATAATGATATAAAACAATATATGCAAAGTCGGCCCAATACTGTCACTCGGGTCCAGAAGTCTACTTGGGTGATAAACTGATACTTGGGAAATATGTTGATCACTTGGGTCACACTGATCACTCGGGTGATACTGATCACTCAGGAAATATTGATCACTTGGGCGATGCTTGTTACTCGAGCAATACTGATCACTCGAGAAATACTGATCACTCGGGCAATGCTGGTTACTCGGGCAATACTGAATGACTAAGTGTTTTGACACTAATTGAAAACATGTCTTTCCATAAGTTCTACAATCTCCCCCTTTGGCATTAGTGACAAAAAAAACTATCATTGAACTCTGATTCTAATAGGTCAAATCTCCTCCTTACCATCTACTCGGGTTTTGACACTTGCTATGCTGCTCAGGTCCAACTGACTCTATTTTTTTTTCAAAATTGTTTGTGTAATGTATGTATTCTTCTCTACTCAACTATACATGTATTTCCTCAATATATATACAATGAATTTTCCCCTTGTTTTTGACAAAAATGCCAAAAAATAAAACTACAAGGTTATTCCAAAGTAGGATAGGAAATCACAATGTACCTTCAAAATTTGAGACAGAGTGTTGTCCCAATTGTCCTATAGCACCTTCATGATGTGCAATTTTATCTGTAGCTTGGCTGAAAACTCTATCATAAGTCCCGCAATTGAGAAATTATTGTCATGAATGAGTGTCTTGGCATGTTTGATGTGTTTCTGCATTGCATCCATGTGTGGTAGGAGTTGGCTCTGGATGGTTGTAAGAGACTCTCTAGTCCTTTCTTCTTCTCTCAGTAACTCAGCTTGTAGATTAGTCAGATATTTTATCTTCAAAAAGTGTGCTGAGCTTGTGCTTGAATCAAGTGCCAACTATTTTTCACTTTCCTTCAGATCTACATCGATCTTTACTAACTTATTCTTTATCTCCACAGTAAAGTGGGAGGTATCACTCACTTTACAAATAATTCTACTACATTGGTCACAGTGGTTTCTAGAGTGCTAATAACATTAGTTAGATGCACTTGGTCAATTGCAATCTTCTTTGCAATATTCTCTAGAACCTTGTTTTCAAACTTTCTTTCTACCTTCTTAAGCAATTTCTCTTTACCATTCATGTCCTCATTAAAATTATGGACTATGTCAACAAGTTGGTAGATAATGGAATCATTCTCATTGACTTCAATCTATATTGCATCTATGAATATGCCTTTTACATCTTCAAGTACTATGTTCCTCTTTTTCTCTTCTCAGAGCTTCTTTTGGATTGCTTTTTTCTTCCATAGCTCTCCAAGTATATCTATTTTCTCTACTGACAAGTTGGAAAGATCCCAATTTGGAATCACAATGTCTTCTTCCATATCAATCTCATCAGTATTCACTTCCTTCTCCTTACCTTTGATCTTTGGATTAGGTGAAGGAACAATTTCCTTACCTTTTCCATCCTCATTTTGTACCTCAGTATTCAATTGAATTAGGTCATTGAACTTTACTTTATCAATTGTTGAATCAAGGTTAACTGAAGAATCAATACTGGCTGAAGAAACATTTACCTTGTCTATTTGTGACTTGGTTGTGCTTGGCCTAGTAGTAGGTTGATCCTGTTGCTCAGTTCCCACTAGTTTAGATGTTGATTCTATAACCTTATCCTTTCTCATATATAATATGTTTTGCATAGGTGATCGGGGAAATGATACCATCAATTCTACTGCAATTGGCTCGGCATTAGACTCTTCAATTTTCTGTACCTCGGGTAATGTATCATCATTGGTCTATTCAGGAGGATCTAAAATCAGTACTTCTACCTTATCATCTCCTTTCACTTCAAATATAGATTTCGACACTGTTGTAGAAGACTTCACAACATCTTCTATCTTTTTTTTCAGTATCTGGAATGTCCTCAATCTGGCAGTATGATTGTTTTCATATTTGTTCATTGTCTCTTTTAACTCTTTGTTTTTCATAGCAGGCATGAATTCTCTCAAGGTCTGTTCCCTTATGTCCTTTTTAGTTTTGGCTGCATTGCACTAGGGAATATATAGTGCTTTGAAAAAATCTTCAGTCATATGACTTTTTAATTTGGAGGGGTCGTACTTTCATTTAACCATTTTATCCACAACTCCTTGCTCTATCTTCTTATGTTCTTCCTTATTCCTTGAATCATACTTCAATGACTTAAGAGAACTCATACCACTTCCTTCTTTAATATCTTCAATCTTCTGCTCAAGTGTAGGTGGTGGTTTCTTTAAGACAACTGTATCAGATTCTTCATTATCATCATACTTACCCAATACAAGTTTGCTTCTTGATCTCCTTGTGGTGATAACAGGTGTAGTGATCTTTGCCTTTTGCTTAGGTGCCACCTTCCTTTTCTTCTGAGGAGGTTCTACATCTATCTCTTCGTGTTCTTTATCAGTTTCATCATCCTCTATCTAAACTGTAACTTCTTTACTTTCAGTGATAGAAGAAGAGTCAGAGGTCTTTCCATATTTCTTTTCAAACTTGTCTAACCTCTTCTTTCCTCTTTTCAAAATCTTAGGAATCTCTATCTCTATAGATATCCTAATTTTTTCTTCTTCATAGGTACCAAAGTATGGTGCCTTGGGGTTGGTAGGTTCATTCACAAGTGCTTCAATGATGTTCTTGGTCTCATGTATGTTAACCTCATATGCAAGAGGTTTCACCCATGCAACCCTAGGCTTTAATGCTGTATGTAAACCTTATCACAATCAACTAGAAAACAAATATCATCCTTATAATCTTCAACTAGTTGTTTAGGAATCCTGTATTTTCTATGCATTTTTTGTCCAAAGTTCTCAAAATATCCATCCATGATATTCTAAAAATTATCTCCTAACTCAGCTATGAATTCATTTATCTGATGAATTATGGGTCTATCCTTCTTCCACAATATCGTGCCCTTGGAAGGAAAGAATTTTTGAACATAAAAAAAATGCATACCAGAAGAGAACCAAACTTACATGGATTTGTTTTGGATGCCTGGATGCTTTCCATATTCTTGCTTAGCTAGATGAGCTACAACTCAGCTAGGTCAAATACAAGATTGTTCTTCACTAACTTGTATGCTAAGTCCATAGCTCCACATGGTACACTATTTGGTCTGCTGGAACTATATATCTTATGAGATATCACATGAATCCCAAATTTTAATTCCATGTCAGTAATTCCATTTAGTCTCATGCCTCTTCCGTCCCATTCGGCTAGAGTTAACTCAACTAGCTTATCTTTGGTTAGGGTTTTGGTAGCCTTAGCTTTGTTGAGCATGGGATACCCTATTACTCAGTATATCATTGTCTTTGTGATCTTCACAGGATTCTCCAACCATAGTTGCATGTCATGAACATGGCTAAGAACAAATCTAATCCATTTGATTTAGAAATTCTTCAACATGTGCAGGATGTGGGTTAAACCTTTAACCTCAGGATGCTTGTGTTTAGGCTTCAGATTCCCATGTATGCACAATTTCTCATATGATTGATTCATCTCAATTGTTCCAAGCTTTGAATGTCATTTACCACTAATACCCTTGGAGGAATTAGGGAATGAGCTCCCAACGGATCTATTTCCTCTGCTACTGCTGGATGAAGCTCAAACTCTAGAGGGTTACAAACAACATTTCTCACCAACATCTCAGATCCTTTCTTAACTTTTCTACCGGATGTGGATGCCATATCGATTGGATAATTTGATCAAACTTCTCTTTCAAACACAAATTCACTCTGAATTGCTAAGGGCTCTGAATCGCTCTGCAAACTAAAATCTTTGTAAACAATAACCTTTTCAATTCATCATTTATAAGAGTTTTTACTATTTAGCTATTTCATTAAATGATCCATACATAGTAGCTGGCAGAGCTCAGGTAGTTCTCCCAGGCTTACTCAGAAACCTAGCAAAAAACTAACTTCCCAACTCTTATATAACCAGACTCAGCTCGGTTAAGCTAGAGTAGCTTAGGTGCAACTGAGATCCTGACTCAGTTAGCACCATAATATGTCCTAATGCATTAATATGTGGATTTGGACTTTCTAGCATATCTCGAACTGATGTATGATGGCTTGAATGTGTATTTCTAGTCATTTCCTTGCATCTCTATTCTGTGATGGTAGATCCACCCAAATCACTATCTTGGGTACCATTAGATCCTTCATTTCTTTGGTATGAAATTTTAGAGGATTTCCTTACCCACTCTTGACTCATCTGAGTTCTGATTTTTGAGACCTTTGATTTTCCTTTCTCAAAACCAGTATCTACTTTTTCTCTATTCATACAATTTTTGCTTAGACGACCGAGCTATTTCCAGACATAACATCTCTTAGTAGGATTTCATTTTCAGAGGTGAGTCTCTGTACAATTTGCACCAATGTGTCCATACTCTCCAAAATGAAAAAATCTATACCATGTGTTTTAATCCCCACAAAAAATTGCTTTGGCCAATTGTTCAGCAGGGTTCCGTTTCTTAGTTCTACACTCGGAAGATCTATGACCTTGTTTGTTACACTTGAAACATTTTCCTTCAAACTTGGGCTTCTCAGTGCATTCATTTTCTCCATGTCCATGTTTGTTGCAACTATAGCATTTACCATTTATTTTCCAGTGCTCCAACATTTATTTGATGTATGCCGTAACTTACCACAGTGGTTACAATTAGGTTTCATGTTCTTTTGGACTCCTTGCTTTGAGGATTCACCTTGTTCAGTATAACCTAGTCCAAGTTTTCCATGATGTTTAATTTCTTTTAACTGATCTGTACTACCTTGTAAATTCATCATACTTTCATTGGGTTTCCTTTCAGTTTTGAGATCATTCTTTAGTCTTTGATTTTCTGTCCTTAGGTTGACAACTCCTTGTTTTGCATTATTGAGTTGATTTTCCAAATATGCTTGCTGGAGTGACAAATGGTGGATTTATTTTTCTTTTTCTTCCAATCTTGGACTCAAAAATCTCTTATCTTCTTGGGCCAAATTTATGTCATCTTCTTCTTGATTCTTTTAATCTATGACTTCACATAATCTGACTGAATGAACTTCTTGTTCTCTTTTCAAATTTATGACTTCTTCTTAAAAATTGAGTTTATTTGCAAGCAAGTCTTCAATGGCTTCATCAGCTTCTTCAGAACTTCTATCTTTGCAAAAATCTTCAATCCTTTCTTCTATGTAATTCCTTTCATTCATTTGTACCACTAAATCTTTTCTTCTTTTCAGGGAAAGAGAGAGCTTCTCTTTGAGTTTCTTGATCTGATCTATGGCCATTTATAGATCTATCTTTTCATTTTCAATGGCTTTCTCCAATCTGTATATTTCCACTACCTCTGATATTTTCTCAAGCTGTTAAACTTATGTCAAGAGAAACTTTAGCTATGATACCAATTGTTGGAAATATATTACATGAAAGGTGACTGAGAGGAGGGGGGGGGGGGGGGGAANGAATCAAGAACCAATAAAACTTAAACTTCTTTATCAAAATTAGATTATCTAATCTGATTGCATGCATAGAAATGAAAGAAAAGAATCATACATAACACATGACACAATATTGGTTACCCAGAAACCTTCCAAATAGAAAGTAAAATAGGGGTGGGGATGGTACCCACAATATTTAGTACTGCAACATAAATTTAGCCTGTTAGAGCTTACATTGACCACTTATGATGGCCTGCCCTGTTAGGAGCAATAAGGACTGTTAAGTCCACCTTAGTAAAGGATTTAATACAATACAATAAGTATGCAACTCTGTTAAGAGATTTATAAAAGACTGTTAAGTCCACCCGATTAGAGGATTTTGTTGATCCACTGTTAGAATGAACCAGTAGATGATCTGCTTATGCAAATCTGATTTTCTGAATGAGATCCTTCTGAATATAATTAATCACCTGAATGTGATGGATGAGTCTCTATTGTACTTTTATACTTCTGCAATCTTCTAATCAATATGCCACTTCATATTCACATATATACTTATACCCATACATTTCATGTACATTTTGGACAAACAAAAGTGTCTTACATATATATCTTATCCAAAAAAATTAAATTCATAGGTCACTTCCATTAGACATAATGATATAAAACAATATATGCAAAGTCGGCCTAATACTGTCACTTGGGTCTAGAAGTCTACTTGGATGATAAAATGATACTTGGGAAATATGTTGATCACTTGGGTCACATTGATCACTCAAGAAATACTGATAACTCAGGCAATACTGATCACTCGGGCAATGGTGGTTACTTGGGCAATACTAAATGACTAAGTGTTTTGACACTTATTGACAACATGTCTTGCCATAAGGTATACACTAAGTACATAATACCTTTGATCAATTTTTTCATTTCAGTTCATGTCAAACTTTGTTCTCCTCAGTAATCCTCTTTCCTCTGTTTTTCTCAGGGATGTCTACAGAATTGCTCGGTTCTGTCTTTAACCGGTTTGATTAGTCATGCATCAATTTCGTATGTATGCTTCAACATATGTGTACATACGATTCACAAATGAATCTCTTTTCTCTTATATAGACATCATGTATCATTTAATTTTCATCCTTGAAATCTTTTCGCTTAATCTCCATCGTTTATTTTCCCGCTTGATCCTTCCTCGACAGTTGTGTTAAAAACACATCTCTATCGTCTGATCTTCCTTAATTTTTATAATCGTTTGATCAAATAAAATTTTTTATTTGTTACCTCAAAATAATCAATTTCCATCTCATCATTTTAGTCGGCCTTGGTTTGAACTAATTTCTTAATCAATAGTTGTGTTGACAATCCCTTGCTCGGTTAACACTAACGCTTGATATACATTGTGTTTTACTTGATTTACACTGCTACTTGGTGTATATAGAACTCTTCATTTTTCCAACCAAATAAATTTTTTTTGTTCCAAATATTCAATAAATAACATATGTTTTCCACCATAATAATACTCAAATAAGTTGACATCAATGACAATAAATTAAGTGATAATGTTTATCATCACTTCTGCAACTCGGTTGAATATCAACAAATGAATTAAAACATATAATCAATTGTAGTTCATCAATCTCTCCCTTTGGCAATTATGGCAACATAATATGAAATATGCAATATAAAATTTCATACAAAAAATACCAAACTTTTTTTCTACGACTGTAATAATTCAATAGCTCTCCCTAGCTTGAATATAATCTATGTCAGTATAAACAAAATATGCATTATGCAGACTCTCCCTGCTATTTTGTCTTTTCAGCTCTTGAATCTCTCTCTCTCCCTTGGATTGATAAATATGTGTTGAATCTCCCTTCATATTTCATGACATTCTCTCCCTTTGACAACAATGCCAAAAAGAAATATGCAGCTCTTCAGTAGCCAAATAAAATAACTCTAATTTTTGGTGTAGTAAGTACCTTTCAATGTATAGATATCTCTATGTTGGTCCAGTTCAGCTTTGCGACAACATGATTGATATTCTTATTTCATGTAGGTTGATTCAACCTCCTAATATATTAAGTTACCAATAGACAAGGGACGAACCCCTAGTCTACCTCTCAAGTACTCAAATGTATCCTTTGATAACAGTTTTGTGAATATGTCTGCAAGATGTTCCTTTGATTGTACATATTCTAGTATTACTTGTTTGTCTTGTACTTGTTCTCTCAAGTAGTGATACTTTATAGATATGTGATTTATCTTTACATGCATCACTGGATTCTTTGAAATATTTATAGCACTTGTGTTATCACAATAAATCATCACTGGTTTGGTGATCTGCTCATTCATTCCTTTCAACAATTGTTTTATCCATGCTATGTTAGAAAAATTTGTAGAAACAACAACATACTCTACTTCTACAGTTGACTGTGATATGCATCCTTGCTTCTTTCAAATCCAAGTAACTATTCTTTCTCCAATAAAGAATGCTCCACCAATAGTGCTCTTTCTGTCATCTATATTTGCAGCCCAATCAAAATTTGTATAGACTTTCAATTCAAATTTTCCTTCTCTTTTATACCAAAGTCCATAATCCCCAATATTCTTCAAATATCTAAAAATTATTTTAACAAATGTCATATGTGACTCTCTGGGGTTAGCAAAAAATCTTGCAACTATTCCAACTGCATGTGCAATGTCAGGTCTTGTATGTAAAACATACATCAATTTACCAATCATAGATCTATACAAGGTTTGATTTACCTTAGGTGTCTTGCCATCTTTTGTCAATTTGCATCATGTCACCATTGGTGTTTTGACTGGTTTTGATTCTTCCATTTGGAATGTCTTTAGTACTTCCTTGATGTATTTTGATTGAGTAATGCATATCCCTGCAGGTTGTAAAATTTAGAATCCTACAAAAAATTTGATCTTACCAAACATCGAAATCTCAAATTATTTCCTCATTTCATTGATAAGAAAATGAAGTGCATAAGTTATCATTAACTGCAAATATGATATCATCAAAAAAAATTTCACCAATAAGTGTCTTATCATCATTTCCTCTTTTTAAATACAAATTTTTGTTGTTACTTGTTCTAATAAATCCAATACTTATTAGATAAGAATGCAGTCTTTCATACCATGTTCTTGGTTCTTGGTTTAGTCCATATAAAGCTTTGTGTAACTTACATACCATATGTGTCTGATCAAGATCAACAAATCCCTCAGGTTGTTCAATGTATACCTCCTCTTCAAGTATTCCATTCAAAAATGCAGATTTAACATCCATCTGATATAACTTGAATCTTTTATATGCAGCGTATACAAGTAAAATTTTTCTCCATAGTCAATTCCTTCTTCTTGTGCATACCCTTTGCAAACCAATCTTGCTTTATTTCTGATTACATTCTCATCTTCATTCAATTTGTTTCTGAAAATTCATTTGGTGCCTATGAAATCATTATCAGTCAGTTTTGGAACTAATGTGCATGTCTTATTTTGTTGTATCTTCTCAATTTCCTTATTCATGGAATCAATCCAGTCTTCATTTTATAATGCATATTTAACATTCTTAGGCTCAAATTCACAAATTAAACAAGTGTCATCTCTGAACTTAATTCTTGTCAATATGATTTCTCTTTTATCTCCAATGATCTGATCCCGTGGATGGAGTCTTCTTACATATTTTGCAAGTACAGGTTCAGTTCTTGGTCCTTCATCATCTTTTTCAGTATCTACATTGTCTTCTGGTTCATGATCTTCTATTTCAGGATTTTCTTGATTCTCGGGTTGTGCTATCTGTTGTCGAGTGATATTATTCTGTTGCTCGGTAATGTTAAGCATCTACGTTGGTATAGTGTCAGGATCTTCCCAGTAAACAAATCTACTACAGTCCTCTGGTTCTTTCATGCTATCTTCATCATTTAACTCAGCAAATTCATCAACTTTCACATTTTCACTCTTAATGATTTTTTTAGTTGACTTGTTCAAACATTTGTAAGCTTTACTCTTATTAGAATATCCAAGAAATATTCCTTCATCACTCTTTGTATCATTTTTTCCATTTTTCTCATCTTTCAGAATATAACACCTACTTCCAAATATTCTAAAATAGCTCACATTGGGAGTATTATCATACCATAGCTCATAAGGTATTTTATTTGAATATTTCTTTAGTTGTACTTAGTTCAGTGTGTAGACTATTGTACTAACTGCTTCTCTGCAATATGTTTGTGCAACTTTCTTTTCAATCATCAATTTTCTAGCACAATCAACAATTAATCTGTTCCTTTTTTCAACAATCCCGCTCTGCTGTGGTGTTCTTGGTGCAGAAACCTATCATTTGTTTCCATTCTGATTACAAATGTTAGTGAACTCATCATAAATAAAATCACCCCCTCTATCAGATCTCAAACACTTCAGGTCTCTACCAGTTTATTTTTCCACTTTTTCCTTATACCACTTAAACATCTTAAATGCTTTAGATTTCTCTTTTAGAAACATTACAGTCATAATCCTAGAGTAGTCATCAATAAATAAAATAAAATAGTTGTCCCCAAAATAGCTTTGTGTTCTCATTGGTCCACATAAGTGTGTATGAACTAACTCCAAAATGTCATTTGATGATAAATTCTTGCTCTTGAAACTAGATTTTGACATCTTACACATTTGACAATTTTTGCACATTACATGGTCTGGTTTAGTTAATCTTGGTAAGCCTCTAACTTTCCTTTTTCTACTAATCTTAACCATGTAAAAATTCACATGACAAAGTATTTTATGCCATAGCCATATATCTTCATTCTTTTCCAATAAAAAAGTAGTTTCAGCTGTGTCAAGATAGAATAGGTTACCTCTTGATTGTTCACTAGTATCGATAAATTTTCCTTTTCCATCATAGATTCTTTCTTTTATGTTCTCAAATGCAACTTAGTGTCCTGTGTTAGTCAACTGTGAAACACTCAACAGATTGTAGTTAATTCCTTTTACCCAATAAGCATTTTCACATTTCATTTGATTATTCAGCATAATACTACCTTTTCCTTTCACTTGACAAGGTTTATTATTTCCCATTCTTACTGATCCTCCATCATAATGCTCAAGAAATTCAAATTTTCCTTTATCATGATGTGTATAGCCACTATCAATAACCCAAATATCATGTTTGCTAACTTTAGAGATAAGTGTTGTTTCTACATACCTTTCATCTTCATCTGAATCATCTTTTAAGGCTATAAACACTATCACAATATCTTCATCACCGTCAGATCCACTGTTATTATTATCTTGAGCAATGTAACAAGATTTCTTACCTTTATCTTTGTAATCTCGGTTTTCTCTTCTGTCATACTTTTGATTACTTCTGAAATCTCGGTCATCATTTCTGTCATTAGATCTATCATTTCTTTCATCATTCTTCTTGCTAGGGCATCTTGCAGAAAAATGACCAATCTCTTTATAGTTAAAGCATATCAAAGGTATTTTACCTTTATATCTTCATTTTCCTCTGTGTAATATTCTAACCATTAAAGCTTCAAGTTCATCAAGATCTTTGTCATCACTATTACTATCACTATTATTTTTGATTATGTGTTTGCTACTAGATTTGCCACTTTTCATAGTAGAAATAAATACAGACTCCATAGGTTGTACAATACTATTGTGAAATTTATTTATCTCAAAAGAAATCAATCTTCCAACAAGACTATCAACAATAATGTTATTTCCAGGTGCAACTCTCATTTCATGTATTGCAGAGACTCTTATAGAATAAATAGGCATTAGAGTTCTAATAATATTACTCACAATTGTGTCTTCATCAATGGTTCCACTAGATCCTCGAATAGAAATCACAACTTCTTTAAGTCGGGTACTATATTGTGTGATGTTTTCTCCTTCCTTCATTCTCATGTCATCAAACTTTCCATGAAGGCTCTCAACTTTGGCTCTTAGTACATTCACATATCCTCCATAGATTGTTGTAAGCTGATCCCACATCTGCTTGGCACTTGTACAATTCTTGATGTCTTCAAATTCAGAATCAATAAGTGAAGAGGCAATCTCCACCATGATAAGGTTATGCTCATGTTTTTATGTCAACTGATTTACCGTCAAAGCTCCAGTAGGTAGAATGAACTCATTGTCTAGAAAATCTTCAATGTTGATTGCAATTCCTGATAGGTATAATCTCATTCTTATTTTCCATGTATGGAAGTTATCCTTGTTCATCTTAGGTGCATCTCTCTTATACATCTTGTGAGCTTTAGCTCAAGTGCTTGAAAATTTTCTTCTAAGCAATCCTACACTAATAAGCACTGATAGCTCCTTTATAAGCACCAATAGCTTTGGTTCCAATTGTTAGGATAAATGAGGGGGGGGGGGGGAATGAGTCAATTAGACTTAGTGCCTTCACAAAATTATCCTACAGTCCCAAATTCCTTTAGATCTATAAAAAAACAAATTCAATCATATAAAACTTAGCTCGGGGAAAATATAAACTTTGATTTCAAAACTTACAGTTAAGTTGTCTATCGAGTATCAGTAAATTAATACTGTGATTACTGATCTAGGTCAATAAAATAAAGTGTAAAGTAAAATAACAATCCATAAAATCCATACACATTGACACAGATTTTTAACGTGGAAACCCTAGTAAGGGAAAAACTACCTGGGAATGGTAACCCAAAATATTTTCACTCTTTTGAAGTGAGCTCGGTGAAGAGCCAACCATGTTAAAGGTTCCAATACACACTTTTAAATGTGACCTTGTTAGAGGATTTAAAACTACTAGTTCTCTCTTGACCATGCATTCACTATGAGGTCAACAAGAAAAAAATCAAGATTCTCTGAATGTTATGATAAGGATTCACTATCCCACTTGTTTAAGAGATTTATATGTAAAAATGGTTAAACTTATACAGTAATGATCTGATTCAAATACAACTCTGATTTGCAGATATTTAGATCTATTCTATGTACATAATACCTTCGATCAATTTGTTCACTTCAGTTCATATCATACTTTGTTCTTCTCGGTAATCCTCTTTCCTCTATTTTTCTTGGTGATGTCTACAGAATTTCTCGGTTCTGTCTTTAACCAGTTTGATCAGTCATGCATCAATTTCACATGTATGCTTCAGCATCTGTGTACATACGATTCACAAATGAATCTCTTTTCTCTTATATAGACATCATGTATCATTTAATTTTCATCCTTCAAATCTTGCCGCTTAATCTCCATCATTCATTTTCCCACTTGATCCTTCCTCGGCAGTTGTATTAAAAAGAAGTTTCAATCTCTGTCATCCAATCTTCCTTGAATTTTAATAAATGTTTGATCAAATAAACAACTTTATATGCTACCTTGAAATCATCAATTTCCAGCTCAGGATTTTAGTCAGCCTCAGTTTGAATTAATTGCTTAATCAATAGTTGTGTCGGCAATCCCTTGCTTGGTTAACACTGGTACTCGGTATACACTGTGTTTTACTCGGTTTACACTGATACTCGGTGTATACATAAATCTTGTTTTTTCAACCACGTAAACATTGTTTGTTCCAAATCTTCAATACATAACATATGTTTTCCACCATAATAATACTCAAATAATTTTATATCAATGACAATACATTATCTAATAATGTTTATCATTACTTTTGTAACTCGGTTGAATATCAACAAATGACTTCAAACATATAATCAGTAGTAGTTCATCAATAAGGGGTCCTAGGTGTCTTAAGGGGTCATATATTGTAATAGGTAATCTTACAAGGTCATCATGTCATAATAAGGGTTGTTAAGGAATCTTATGTCACAAAAGGTCCTAATAAGGGGTCATATGTTGTAATAGGTCATCTTAAAGCGTCATCATGTCATAACAAGGGTTGTTAAGGAATCTTATGTCACAAAAGGTTCTAATAAGGGGTCATATATTGTAATTGGTCATCTTTAAGGGTCATCATGTCATAATAAGGGTTGTTAAGGAATCTTATCTCAAAAAATGTCCTAATAAGGGTCCTAGGTGTCTTATGTTGTAATGGGTCATTTTGAAGAGTCATATGTCATAATAGGATCTATTATGTCAAAAAAGGTCCTAATAAGGGTTCCTAGGTGTCTTAAGGGGTCATATGCCATAAAGGGTCATAAGGGTTCTTAAAGAGTTCTAATAGGTCATCCTAGGTGTCTTAAAGGGTCCTAAGAGTTCCTAAAGAGTTTTATGTCACAATAGGTGTCCTAAAGGGTCCTAGGATGTACTAGTAGTCCTAAAGGGTCCTATGATGTACTAATTGGTCTTAATAGGTCCTATTAGTCCTATTAGGTCTTAAGGGGTCATATTATGTCTTAAGTTGTCCTATTATGTCTTAAGGGTCCTAAGGGTTCTTAAAGAGTTCTAATAAGTCATCCTAGGTGTCTTAAAGGGTCATAAGAGTTCTTAAAGAGTTTTATGTCACAATAGTGGTCTTAAAGGGTCCTAGGATGTACTAAGGCTCATCCTCTAAGTGTCTTAAAATGTCCTAGGATAATATTTTAACATCTAATTATACATGAATAAAATTTATACATAACTCTAACATGTACATAATTTAGAGAGAGAGAGAGAGAGAGAGAGAGAGAGAGAGAGAGAGAGAGAGAGAGAGAGAGAGAGAGAGAGATTCTTAATATACCTAGAACTAAAAACAATTTAAAATAATATTTTCTAATGATTTTTAAAAGAATTTCTATCTCTATAGATATCCTATATTTTGCTTCTTCATAGAGACCAAAGTATGGTGCCTTGGGGTTGGCAGGTTCATTCACAAGTGCTTCAATGATGTTCTTGGTCTCATCTATTTTAACCTCATATGAAAGAGGTTTCACCCATGCAACCCTAGGATTTACTACTTGTATGTAAACCTTATCACAATCAACTAGGAAACAAATATCATCCTTATAATCTTCAACTAGTTGTTTAGGAATCCTGTATCTGCTTTGCATTTTCTGTTTGAAGTTCTCAAAATATCCATCCATGATATTCTCAAAATTATCTCCTAACTCAGCTATGAATTCATTTATCTAATGAATTATGGGTCTATCCTTCTTCCATACTTATGTGCCCTTAGAAAGAAAGAATTTCTAAACATAAAAGAATGTGCATACCAAAAGAGAACCGAATTTACATGGATTTGTTTTGGATGCCCGAATGCTTTCCATATTCTTGCTTGGCTAGATGAGCTACAATTTGGCTAGGTCAAATACAAGATTTCTCTTCACTACCTTGTATGCTAAGTCCACAGATTCACATGGTACACTATTTTGTTAGCTGTAACTATATATCTTATGAGCTATCACATGAATCCCAAATCTCAATTCCATGTAAGTAACTCGATTTAGTCTCATGCCTTTGCCATCCCATTCGGCAAGAGTTAACTCAGCTAGCTTATCTTTGGTTAGGGTTTTGGTAGCCTTATCTTTGTTGAGCATGGGATACCCTGTTACTCAGTGTATCATTTTCTTTGTGATCTTCACAGGCTGCTCCAACCATAGCTGCATGTCATGGACATAGCTAAGAACAAATCTAATCCATTTGATTTGGAAATTCTTTGGCATGTGCAGGATGTGGGTTAAACCTTTAACCTCAAGATGCTTGTGCTTGGGCTTCAGATTACCATGTATGGACAATTTATCATATGCTTGATTCATCTCAATTGTTCCAAGCTTCAAATGTCATTTACCACTAATACCCTTGGAGGAATTAGGGAATGAGCTCCCAACGGATCTATTTCCTCTGCTACTACTGGATGAAGCTTAAACTCTGGAGGGTTAAAGACAACGTTTCTCGCCAACATATCAGATCCTTTCTTAACATTGTTGCTGGATGTGGATGCCATATCGCTCAAAGAATTTGATAAAACTTTGCTTTCAAACACAAATTCACTCTGAATTGCTAAGGGCTCTGAATCACTCTGCAAACTGAAATCTTTGTAAACAATAACCTTTTTAATTCATCATTTATAAGATTTTTTACCATTTGGGCATTTCATTAAATTCTCCATACATAGTAGCTGGCATAGCTCGGGTAGTTCTCCTAGGCTTACTCAGAAGTTTGAAAAAAAACTAACTTCCCAACTCTTTTATAACCTGACTCAGCTCGGTTAAGCTAGAGTAACTCAGGTGCAATTGAGATCCTAACTCGGTTAGCACCATAATATGTCCTAATGCATCAATATATGGATTTGAACTTGCTAGCATATCTAGAACTGATGTATGATGGCTTGAATGTGTAGTTCCAATCAGTTCCTTGCATCTCTATTCTATGATGGTAGATCCACCCAACTCACTATCTTGGGTGCCATTAGATCCTTCATTCCTTTGGTCTGAACTTTCAAAGGATTTCCTTACCAACTGCTGACTCATTTGAGTTCTGATTTCTGAGACCTTTGGTTTTCCTTTCTCAAAACCAATATCTAATTTTTTTTGTATTCATACAATCTTTTCTTTGATAACTGAGCTTTTTACACACATAACATCTCTTAGTAGGATTTATTTTTCAGAGGTGAGTCTTTGTACAATTTGCACCAATGTGTCCATACTCCGCAGTGACAACATTTGTACCATGTGTTGTAATCCCAACAAAAAATTGCTTTGGCCAATTGTTCAGCAGGGTTCCATTTCTTAGTTTTACACTTGGAAGATCTATGACCTTATTTGTTACACTTGAAACATTTTCCTTCAAGCTTGGGTTTCTCAGTGCATTCACTTTCTCTATGTCCATGTTTTTTGCAACTATAGCATTTACCATTAAACTTTTATTTTCCATTGCTCCAACATTTATTTGATGTATGCCCTAACTTACCATAGTGGTTACAAGTAGGTTTCATGTTCTTTTGGGCTTCTTGCTGTGAGGATTCACCTTGTTCAGTATAACCTAGTCCAGTTTGTCCATGATGTTTGATTTCTATTAACTGATCTGTACTACCTTGTGAATTCATCATACTTTCATTGGTTTTCCTTTCAATGTTGAGATCATTCTGTAGTCTTTCATTTTATGTCCTTAGGTTGATAACTTCTTGTTTTGCATTAATGAGTTGATTTTCCAAATCTACTTGCTAGAGTGACAAATGGTGGATTTCATTTTTTTTTCTTCCAATCTTGTACTCAACAATCTCCTGGACAAGAGTAGGAAGCCCAGGAAAAAGAATAAAAGGGATAGGAATAGGTGGATATCTCCAAAGTCCTAGAGATATAGGTAATAGGGACTGAGGAGGGCAGGCAGACACAGGATGAGCAAACGACGTCGGTTGGGGAAACTGGACCCAGGGGAGCAACCATGACCCCAACTGTCGTGCTCCAAACACCGCCTCTAAAAGTAACATTTGGGGAGGTGATTAAAAAATCCCAAATGATGAATCTTGGCCTGACACCTCCCCCACCTCAAGAGAATACACCAGTGAAGAGAGCATCCCAGCAATAGAGGCTGATGAAGAGCAACAGTAGGATGAGGAGAGGAAACCTAGGGAAGCAAATGATGATCCTAACATCGTCAAGGATGTAGACATCGAGGCAAAAGATACAAGTACCACCAGGGTAAGTATTTTCAGTGAACCCAATGATATGGGGAAGGAGTCAGAAACAGATTAGACTGTCGAAGGGGTGCAATAAGATCCCGAGGAGAAATCACAGGAACAAATTCTAGCTGCAAAGCCACCCCTACCACCACAATGGTTGGTGAAGTCTCACAAGAGGAAGGCCCCAGCAATGCCTAAGGCCCATCTCTCCTTGGTGGAGATGATCGTGTAAATGCAGAACCCTCCCAAGACCAAGAAAGCCCGGGTAGTCCATACTCTTCAGACTAGGCCGGGCGGAGATATAGTCGCGGTAATTGCAATACCTTCCCCAGATGTAGATGAAGTAATGGCTAAGGCTGATGAGTACTCTATCATTGAGATATCACTGGGGAAGAGAGGGAAACAAGGTGAAATAGACCTATTAAAAGAAACAGCCAAGGTGGTGGAGGCTTGCTATGAAAAGGAGGCCCAAAAATTTAGGGCGGAAAATGAAAAGAATGCAAGTCTCATGGGGTTGCTGACGGAGCTTGCACAAACTCTTACTGCCATTCCCCTGGGCACCTCCGCATCTGATGTACCACTCCCTCAGAGTGACATAGATTCACTAAGGGTGATGAAAAGAAAATCCCAGGCAGTTGATGAGTGGGTTACAAAATAGGTGGGAAACATCTGACGTTTCTTAATATCCACACTCCCAGACTTGTATGTGGCCATCAATATTCTACATCAGGCTGAAAATAGTATCTCCATCTGGGAGGGAGACATTGAAAACTATGAAGCATGGAAGGCCGAGATGGAAGAGCTCATCAGCATCAGAGAAGAAATTGTCTCCGAAGCTAGAATTTTAGGAGAGGAGTCTTTTGAATTTGTCGGGACCCAACACTCCAAACTTGACCTCACATTGGGGATAATCAAGAAACTAGTAGGGACTATGCGTGACAAAGTCTAGGAAGTTCAATATTCTTTCAACTTGTACAAGTCATTTGTCTCGAAGGTCTCCAGAGCTGATCCCTTCAGCACAGAAACATGCACTCTAGAGGAATATATCCTGGGAAAGTTTGATGAGCTAATGGAATCTCGGTATGGATCCCCGGAGGGAATGGATCGAGCAAAAATGGAAAGGCTCACTCGCATGATGCTTCAAAGTCATGACGCGAACAAGATGGCCATGGAGTTCAAGGTAAATGTTCTAGATTTGGGTGAGCAAGTGGAGGTGGCCAAATATCGTCGGGCCGGCCTTAAGGATATAAATGAAGATGAAATTGCCCGGCTCCTACAAACCTTCAATGACACTAAGTAACAATAAAATCCTCCAGGCTTTGGAGATGATCGTCAGGAGATGTATTTTTTTTGTATTCATTCATTCTTTGGGGCATGAGGTCTCGGATCTCGGAGTCCCGGATCCAATATCATTTTTGAATTCTTTAAAGTGACCCATGTCCTAGTTCCCAAAACTGACCAGTCACTTTCAAGGCAGTTAATAAAGGGTGTCAGAATGTAGGTAACCGCAACAAGGAATGTCAGCTCGATGAGAGGGTTCTGACAGATGGTCTTCCCAAGGTGCCACTTCAACATAACACCTGGTGTATCAAATATAATGAACCGCTCTCCCATTTATGAGGCATGTAGCCTCGAACCCCGGGGGATCAAATTTCTTCTTTTCTCCTCCTGACTCTCTTCTCAAGGCCGATTCTTCCACTCCTCTTTTCTTGTCTTATTCTTCTGACATGTCAGACCTTTTCTATCTCGAGGTATTTTGTAGCATGGCGTAGGTAGTATCGGCCACCAGAAATAGTATTATATTATTAAGTGTAAAATAATTTAGGTTAGTTTTAGGTCAAATCTTGTGTATAAATAATAAGTCCAACCTCATTCCAATGGTCGGAAAAATTTATGATTTTGCAGTCCATAGCTAATAGCATTTTGGTTTTCTTAGTTCTTAGTTGCAAAGCTCAATGCTCCTTAGTTTTTAGAATCTTTTTAGTAGGTAAATGCTCCCTTAGAGCCACCATTGTTGTATGCACTAGTGCCTGCTGGAAACTTGTTAATGAAGAAGGAAGAATTCTGTCAATGAAGTTGTTAGCATTATGATCTTCGGGTTAATGGTATTTTATGTTGCATGTTTTTTATGTCCCTTTCTCTGATATTTTAAGTAGATTAAAGACCTTCTTTTCCTCTGCTATTGATTGAATATGAACTGATGGTTCCATATTTTTTCAGTATTTAGTATAGCATGTTAGAGCTTGGTTGATGTTTTGAATGTTTGGCATGACTATAGGTAGATGAAATATTTCTAACTCTGTAATATATTTTGAAGTTTATTTGGAAAAGTTAATGAATGCTTGTAGGAAACCCCACATACATCAATCCCCAGAGAATATGAGCCAAGATAGCCAGCTATCCCCCTGAACAAAATAGTCACATTCCCAACTAAGCTCTCGCACTGTCGAGACCTGACTCTCACGTGCTTGAAGGCTTGGGGAATCTCATTTCCCCAGACAACCTTTACAGGTGAAGTTGGCCGGTGCCCCAGTACCCGGTGACAAATTACATCTTTTGGTGGACCCGGTCACAAAGACCCATCAACAGATCATCTTAGTGAAAACCTAGCAATAGACACTTTGGTGTATCTCAAAAAATTATATATTCCAAAAATACAAAAAACATCAAAAAATTCAAAAATTCAAAAAAAAAAGAAAAAGTGCCTTGGTGAAAACCTGGAAATAGGCGCCTTGGTAGAAAAAATTCAAAAAAATTATAAAAGTCCTAAAAAAAAATAAAAAAATGAAAAAAATTGTAATAAAATCCAAGTGATGAAAACCTGGAAACGGGCACTACTTGAGGCCTTTGCACCCCTATTTCTTAGCGCGTGTCCTCGACACTTAGCCTTTCTCCATCATGCCTTGTCCTTATTGCCTTGGTTTGGAATTGGTCTTTTTCTTTGTTTAGGGGGCATAATTGTGTTAGCTTTGGTCTCTTGGATGCGTTCGTCTTTAGGAAACCTCGTAAATGGTGTTTTTAAACACCACCCGAACTGTATTTTTCAATACAACCTCTGACATTGAGTGTTTTTTAACACTTATCAGTTTGGTCTTACCCCATTTTGTCATGTGGTCTTGCCTGCTTGCAAGCATTCGATCCTTATCCTCAAAACTCAGTATCAGTTAACACGCTTACATTTTTAAACACAACACTAAATGCTTGAGCTATGTCATGATCTTTTCTTTGTGTGCTGACTGCTATTGATTTTTGTTGAGTGTCCTTGTCTAATAAGTATTTTCATGATGCATAGATAGAGGACTTGGGGCATGTGGCATGTTTTTATTTTCTTCCTGCTTTATGCTTAATTGTTTTTGCACAACCATTCTGCTGGTAATCCTGGCCTCTATGCCTTGATGCAAGCATGGTTTTGCTACATTAAATTGGGTAAGCTAACATCATAGTCATCTTGACCTTTATGACTTTGATACTTATGTTAGAATCTTTTCACATTCCAATCTGATATAAATCACATTCATATCTTCATAGTTGCGCTTGTGACTAGTGCTGATTGTGTGATTTTTTGATGTTCGTTAATAATGGCCCAATGATGAAAATAAGTTCCTTAACATTCTCTCATGAATGATGAACAAAAAGTCCTACGTTACAGTTTCTCTATTGCAAGTACACCTTTGCAATTTCATATAGCTTGCATTGTTCTAGACTTCATCTTAGTTTGCATTTTAGGCTGCATTATGAGTTTGAGAGGGTTTTCTTCATCTTTCTTGTGGACTTTGAATCAACTGTGATCACGTTCTAATCTTCATTTCCTTATCTTCTTTTGTGATCTCAATCAAAATTTTCTATCTTAAATAGTTGATTTCTTTTGGGGCATTCTCTTTCTTAAGGCAAATTCTCTTTCTTCTCTCCATTTCTTTTCACCTCTTCCAAACTTCTATCTTCCATTCACTTTCACCCCATTTCTTTTCTTCTAATTCAACCTTGAGGCATAAACTTTCGTGCTTGATGATCTACCTTGGTTATGTGATCCTTATATCTTTCATCTTACATCAAGAACCTTATCTTTAGTTTGATTTGATCAAATTTATAAATTTGTTGTTTCTCCTCTATCTCATTTTGATTTCGATCACGAGGGGGCAGTACCTATCAAACTTCAATCCTTGATTCAACTTTATCAATCATATCTTTTTCTTCGCTTGAGGCAACCTTGCTTCAGATTATCGTCTCGGACATGTCAAATACTTATTTACAATGGTTTTGACCTTGTCCTTTTTTGCAATCTGCTTATCTTTGTTCTGATGTCAATTACTTATTTACAACGGTGTTGATGTTTGTGTTGTTTTGTGATCCCAAATCGATCTCACACTTCAACTGCATTCTTTGACTACATGTGTTCCCAGAATGATCACACATTAGTCAAAGATGGGAAAATGCATGCACCCTAAATGGTTGCTTAACTGTGGGCCCCATTTCTCAATTTATGAATTTCCTGAATCAATACTTTGGAACATTTTAAATTTAAATCAATTTCCTTGATCAAATTTTAATTAATTCAATTATTTCAGTATTTCCTAAGGTTTGATCATTTTTATTTAATTAAAAGATTTAATATTCCTTTTAATTAAATAAAATTCATCTTATTTAATTAAATTAAATTTATCCCTTTTAATTAAATAAAATTCATCTTATTTTATTAAATTAAATTCCTCCCATTTAATTGAATAAAATTCTTCTAATTTATTTAATTAAAGGAAAAACCCTCTTTTAATTAAATAAATAAAAATCCCCACTTAAAGCTTTTCTTTTGATGAAAAAGGAAATAAATTAAATAAAAATTAAATAAAAATCCCTTTTTCTTCACATCTTTCTAAGTGGTGGGCTTTTTGCTTTAATGAGCACATGGATCAACCAAGATTTAATCTCCACCATTGCTTATTTCTTTTTGCCTCTTAATCTCAACCGTTCACTTTCCTATATAAGAAAATCTCTCATTCTCATTTGATAATCATTAATCAATAATCAATCAATCATAATATATAGAATTTTTATGCATTGTTATGCTGCAGGTTTGGAGAGCAATTTTGGAGGAGAATTTGAGCACTCAAGCTTGGATATTGCAACTTCTCTCTTCTTGTCTTCTTCTCATTGCATCCATGGCTATTCATGTAGATTAGATTCATATTAGATTAATTTCATATTTCCTTTCATAGATTAATCATGCATTGTTACCATTTATATTAATTTCCTTTCTTGCATTGCAATCATATAGAATAGTTATCATTTTCATGCATTGAATCTCTCATTTCATGGTGTACTTGCATGGGCACAACTAGGTCAATCTGAGGGCCTCCATTACAAACCCTTGCACTCCATGACTAGGGAGTTATGAGTCAATATTTAAGGCCTGATCCTTGAGCAACCTTGAATGAAATGATTCATAGAAGTGTGAGACATTTTCATCACACAACTAAAAACCTTTAAACATGAATCACTTCCTTACAAGATCACTACAATAATCATAGTAGGTGTTGAACTGATGAAATATCATCTAACAATGCCTGATTATAGTTTCCCATAAGCTCATTACTCTGATATGATTCCCTTTAATATCTGACTGCACACTCTCATTATTCTTCGCTAATCAGGGGCTCAAATCTATCTTTGTTGCATCAAATGCTTAAAACCACAACGGTTCTCATGCATCAACAACTCTCAACAAAACTTAAAAACTCTAAACAATCGATCTTATATGTTTGCAACCCTAAAATCTGATCACACCTTGTCATCTCAAAAACATTTTAGGGATATGTGAAATGTGTTGACCAAAACTGCCAAATTTCCAATTCAAATAACAATGCGTGCCAAAATAATCATGCACATATCTCTATATATATTACCTCCATTTAAATATAAGATTAGGCACCCAAAAAAAAATACCAAGTGCACAAAGAGATTTATCCACCAATAGGCTATTTAGACTATCAAACTCAAATACCAACGCATAGATCCATGTAACTTCTACACAGTGTATCACTGAACCTTTAAATTCTGGAATTAGCATTTGTATACATCCAAAATAATTCCCTTATGTCTGTGACCAAAGATCTTTAATACCCAAACCTCACCGAACCAAACACTGAATACTAGTAGAACACCCCGTTCTTTATTTCATAGTTAGCCAATTTCTTACTACGAACCATCGATATGATCTCCTAGTACAGTGCGGATGAGAATTATGAGTTTTGTTTCCATCAATGATGACATTCAAGCGTCCATGGAGTGTCTCTTGCTAAAAATATCCCCCTTTGACATTGATGGCAATACTTAGTGAAAAATGGTTAAATGTCCAAAATTGCCATACTCCAATACTCCGAAAATCTTCAACTATATCTCCCCTAGAGCTATACCCCCTCTTTGACATCAATGAAAAATGTAGGGATTCACATACCAAATTTCATCCAAAAACCATACATATAAATAAATCTACATATGTTCAAACCAAAAAGTGACTAACTTACACACTACTACATAAATGGGGGGTTTAAGACAATTTTAAGACATTTTTTTGTATAAATTATCTTAATTTTAGACAAAAAAAGTTGCATATTGTCTCAAATGTTGTCTTTAACCAAGCGTCTCAAATGATTGTCTTAAAAAATTATCTTGTAAAGACAATATGAAACATAAGTATTTTTGTCTCTTTAGAGGCAATTCCACTTTTGTCTCTTTAGAGATGATATTTCTTTAATCTCAACTATTGTCTCTAGAGAGACAATATGTCTTTAAATCCTAACTATTATCTGTTTAGAGACAATATGAAAAAATGTACTAAAAACAAATAAAATGTAATTTATGTTAAATATTTTTTAGTGTGGTTTTCAACATTCAATGTTACAAACAACAATAATACAATATTCGCTATAATTATTTGCAATAATTTTGTTTTCTTACAAAACACTCAACAAAGTAGCATGACAAACTAACTTGACCAAAAATGTTTTGTAATTGCCTTCAATGTTCTGTATCTTACAAAATGATGTGGGAGTTCCTCCACAACCAAAAAAGACATACCATGGATGTGGCATAACCATTATTGAATATTGACACTAATTTCCCAAACAGTACAACCTCGCAGTTAAGTACTTAAATAGGCCCAAATTCCTCTATACTATACATTTCCACCAAGTTTAATGGTGTAGCACAAGAGATCATTTATTTTACTACATATTTTTATGAAAACAACCAGAAAGAAATGTTTTATTTTGAACATGTTAGAGGTGTATTGTTTTCAGCATGCCATATCTAGAATGACCACTCGTAGATGCAATCATCTAACAATGTTTTTCAACTGAACAAGAGGCATCTTATATTCTTCATGTGTCTCTTGTAGCCTGAAAGATAGAAAAGATTGAAATGAACAAGAAGCATCTTGTATTCTTCATGTTTCTCTTGTAGCCTGAAAGATAGAAAAGAAGTGTAATAATATGACATAGCTAATCAAATGATGTTGCTCATATATTCAAAACTCACTAACAGAGAAAAAAACTTATAGAGAACACTTTAGATAATGGATATCACTAAAATATTTCTCTAGGTCTGCTTCTCTATACATATCTCAAAAATCCTTATCGAGTCATTTATGGGAGGAACCCTAATTACCCCTTATAGATTCAATATATCCTTGCTTTGACATGTTCTTCATATCTTCCAACTATTTCTTATACTTTTCTATCTGCAATCTTAAAAAATAATTGTCATGGGACCTCCAACTCCTTAAAAATAGAGCTTAAGCCCCTCCAATGGGATCCAAACCTAAGATTAAGATTAGGCTATGCTTAAGTGTATGACTCTTCTAAATATTTTTTAGTACTAATAAATAATAAAAGAAAGAGGCATTTAAATGAACAATTGCACCTTTCACTTAGCATAAGTGTCTCCCTCAAAACCAATTTCAACAATATCCTAGAGTTGCTTTTGAAAATTAATTTCAATTATTTTTCTATGATCATTCCGATGAAAGCATTTTTCCTGCATTTTAGTTCAATATGTGTGCTTGGCTCTATGATTTCCAAATAAAAGTATGAAGAACGATATGGTCTGCCAACTCTTAGGGAGCTCTGACATAGCTTCATTAATGAACATTAATCATCAAATCCTTCAAGTTTGCTTCCAATTTTCTATTTTCTTGATCACACAAAAGAACTTATTTTGTAAAGATAATGAGAATGAAGTATGTATCACTTGGCTATGTTGGATCTGCATGACCATTCCAGGGATATTCACTATACTAAATTGACTAGACTATTTGCCTCCCCATTTTCCTCATGGGTTTAATAAATTGGCTTGGCATCTTTTATCAATATTTTGTTTTTCCATGATTCTTTTATGTTTTTCTTGTTAAACGTTATGATGGAGTTTGCTATGTTTTACCTTGGAGCCATTTCTTTCAATTTGACTGTAAGTTCTGTGTTTTCCTTGGCCAAGTTGTTGGTTTATTGGCATGTTTGCAACTACAACATTGTATAATAAATTTCTATAGGTATCGATTTTGATGAGGTTTGTCTATGTTTCACTTGCTTGGCCTGAACAATTTGTGTACTAGGCAATGTTGCGGATCTGTAAGAAAATTTCCAGGGTAGTTTGGTATTTCTCAAAGTTCGTATATCATTTTCATGTTGATTGGTTTGATTAGCAGTCAAAATTATCTCTTTTTTTTTCACTAAATGGCGTTGTCTTTGTTCCTTATTTCTCAAGGAAAGTTTATGAAATTGTTTATGATCATTGTTGTAATTTGTATCATATGATGTAAAGGAATTTGGCATTATAAATATATGCTCTTGTAAATGATTGTAACCATTCTATGGATATGTACTGATGATCGTTGAGATGTAATATTAGATGGATTGATTATGTATTTGATTATCATTATTATGTAATAGATTAGTCTCATGTGGATTTATGAGTTTAATAAATAGATATAACATTATTAATCTAATATTTTCATTTTATGTTTAAGTTGTACATTTGTTAATGTGATGCTAAATAAAGACATAGGACCTAAGAGGATGTGATATTGTTATTTTGATGTTATATTAATGATAGATGTATTGTTAAAGTTTTAAGGAAAAAAATGTGTCGTGTTTATAGTAGTTCCACGTTGTCTTCTTGGTTCCTTGTGGGACGTTACAGTTGTTCCTTAAAGTGATAGATATTGCTCATAACAGACAATTTGGATAGTAATACCTCATTTTTTTGACAAAATAAGTGGAAAAATGAAGTAATATGAATGAAAAAGTGCTAAAAATTTGTTTAAATCACGAGTATAAACAAGAAAATTTTGATTAGAACATTAAAATTTAATTTTTAAAGAGCAGTTGATGCAATGAAGTCTTTTGCAAAACTCTGTATAACTATTAGACCAAAATATGCCCACCCGACTCTTAGTCCTCCTCCCTACCCATATCAAGTTTTTGTGCAGACATATTTTTGGAATCAAAATCTGCCCAATATATTTACTGCAATTTAATGCAATAACTATTACTGATTTAATTGCGTTGGAATTCAAGTAACCATATTACATGCGAACTAAAAGCCCTCTGATTATATTATGTAGTTAGTTCATTCAAATAATTATATGGATGTTTAAAGTGCTTTAAATTACTCTTGCATGTACATGGATTCTAAGCTCTCAATAATGAGTTTACACCTAAAAGATTTTGGTTAGGATTTTGAATTTTGTTCGAGCAGTCTTGATTTAAGATTTTCCTACTTGATCGGGAAGAGTACAGTGTGTAGAATATAGTGCCAGTTATAGATCATGGGAATGAGTGAAGATTAGTTTGCACTCTCACAAAAAGAGAGGTTATAGGTGTTTAGTTGTGAAGTCCAACTCTCACATCTCTTTAGTTAGCATGTTTCACGGACAAGCTTTGTAGAACTTGAGGAATGTAACATTTATCATTAGAAAAGTTTATATATTCAATGCAGCTATTTAAAGAGAGTAAAATGTCATTTTTCTGGTGTACGTATCCAATTTTGAAGAATCACGTTTAATTCATTGTCTTCATGAAATTTGTAATTTTGTTTAATCTATTGTAGTTTTATATTGCTTTGTTTCTACTCTCTTTTCTTAACAAGACGATCATAAATTTCAAATGATTTTTTATGTAGAGATTTTCACTCTGAAGATATGACATTAGAAATGGAGAAAAGTTCATTCACTTCTAGATTGGGGGCACCCCTACCTGCAGAATCGAGGGGTAAGATCAAAAAATCCACTAGAAAAAGATATGCAAGAAGGGTTAAAAGTGGTAAATCATTTGAGCTATTTATAATTCCCTAAAAGGAGAAAAGCATAGAGTTTGAAGTGTCTACTATTGATAAGCTGGCTAATATTGCAAAAGATAAGATTAACCTATTGACATAGGAATTTTATTTCTTTTCCCAAAATGTTATGAAAGAAATAAGGAGTGGAGTCCTTGAAATGTTTAGTTTACTATTGAATATATAGACATTAACTAAACAAATGGTTTCATTACAAGAAGAAATAGGAGAAAAAGAAAAGGAAGCCAATGAAATGATTTACAGGGTAAATTTGATCGCTTCCACACCATATTATATTCTAGTGATGAACAAATACAAAGTTAATGCTTGTGAAGGGATATTGAATAATGTTTCTGCCTCTGCGTCTGCCACAATCTATAAGACTAGAGTTGAGAACATAAAAAGAGTGCAGATGGTTTTATGGAAAAACTGGAGAAATAGTTTGAAGATATTAACTTCATTAGAGAAAGTGATGGCAAGATTATTTCCCTTGTTGAATTTAATGTATTGCTAAAATTATTTATGATCAACTTTGAGTATAGGGTGCAGCATGAAGGTAATCAACAATTTTTAGATTTAACCATATTTGTGACTGCTCATCTCGAAAGTTATGCACTTTTTCATGAGTTAATCCAAGAAATGATCTGAAGATTTTTGAGGTAGTTGGACGAGACAAAATGTAACACCCTACCAGTGAACTCGAGAGAAAAACATGTAATTACTATAAAACATGACACACTCTTTTTTAAAGTTTTAACTATACATTTAACCTTAACATGATATTATAATAAAACATATTACTATATCAACCCATAATCCACTTTAGCATACGAAATTAAAAGTAACATGCATTCAACATAAAGCAAATAACCACAACACCGTAACATAATTTTTTATCGTGAAAACTCTGCTAGGAAAAAACCATAGTAGGGATTGAACCCACAAGAAATATTCTGCGGAAATATTGTCTTACAATGATGGGGAATGCACATGCATTTAGGCACACTTCCTAGATCTCACTGCTCAGTTACAATCAAGGCTACAACTCTTTAAACAAGGCTCATTGACTTACAAGATCACTACAATGATCATAGTAGGTGTTAAACTGATGAAATAGCTTCTAAAAATGTCTAATTATAGTTTCACATAAGCTCATTACTTTGATATGATTCCCTTTAATCTTTGATTGCACACTTTCATTGTTCTTTGTTAATCTGAGGCTCAGTTATGACTTTGCTACATCAAATCCTTAACACCACAAATATTCACTTGCATCAGAATGAGGAAATTGTAAGACAAATACAAGAATGACTAGACAAAGGATTCATAAGAAAAAGTATAAGTCCTTGTGCAGTTCCTATTATTTTGGCTCCAAACAAGGAAGGAACATGGAGATCGTGTATAGAATCCAAAGCCATAAACAAGGTCACCATCAAATATAGGTTTCCCATGCCTCAGATATAATATTTGAGTGGTATGTCTAGGAGGATCAAAGTATTATTCTATGGTGGATTTGAAGAGTGGTTACCACCAAATAAGAATAAGAGAGGGGGATGAGTGGAAATCTTCTTTCAAGACCAATGAAGGCCTATATGAGTTTTTGGTTATGCCATTTGGCCTCTCTAATGCCCAAAGAACATTCATGAGGTTCATGAATGAAGTCCTCAAACCATTCATTAATAATTTTTTATTGTATGTTTGGATGATATACTAATTTTTAGCAAGGATAAAGATGAACATCTAACGCATTTTAACTTGGTGTTAAAAAGGTTGAATAAGGAGCAATTGAAGATATATATGGAAAATGTATCTTCTTGCAGGAAGAGTTAGTATTTCTTGCTTTTGTGATCTCCTAGGGTAGTCTCAAGATGGATCTCCTAGGGCAGTCTCAAGATGGATCCCTCCAAGGTGGAAGAAATAATGAATTGGCCAATACCTAGAAATGCAAGTGAGGTAAAGAATTTTCATGGTTTTGCAAGTTATTACTGAAAATTTATAAAGAACTTTAGTGGTGTATGTGCACATATGATTGACACTATAAAAGGAGGTAGAAAATGTCAATTTTCCTGGACTAGTGATGCAGATAAGTATTTTGAGTATTTGACGAATAGGGTAGAAGATCAACTTGTCTTAGTGTTACTAGATTTATATAAGGTCTTCACAATTAAATATGATGCAAGTAATAGGGATATAGGAGGAGTTTTGAGTCAAGAAGGCAGGCGTGTGGCCTTTTTAAGTGAGAAACTAAATGAAGGAAAACAAAAATACTCTACTTATGATCTAGAGATGTATACCTGGTTTAATCTTTGAGAAAATGGAGACATTACTTATTACCCAAGGCATTTGTGGTCTTTACTAACAATCATGCATTGAGTTTTTTGAATAGGCAGGAGAAATTGAACCATAGACACATGAAGTGGATGGAACATCTTCAACCTTTAAATTTCACAAATAAGCACAAGAAAGGGGTAGCCAATAAGGTGGCCGATGCCCTTAGAAGGAGGAATTTGAATGTAAGAGAGATGTAATTAGAAAGTATTGGGATTAGTTCAATGAAGTAAATGTATCCAGAAGATGAAGATTTCAAAGAAGCATATCAGGTACATGGATAGAAATGGGAGATAGATATCACATGGAGTTCACTAATCTTATGTTACTAGAAGGTTTACTGTTCAAATGGAGTCAACTTTGCATTCCTAGGTGCTCAATGAGAAAAAATATCATAAGGGTAAAGTATTGTGGAAGTCTATCAAGACATTATGGGATTGATAAGACACTTGAACTTGTTAGGAGGTTTTATTTTTGGCCAAGGATGTAGACAGCCATTAGAAAGGTTTTTGAAGAGTGCATGGTGTGTCAAAAGGCTAAAGGGAAAATTTCAAATGTAGGGTTGAACACTCCGTTATGAATTCCAAGTAACACATGGGATTCAGTGATTATGGACTTTGTGTTAGGACTTCCAAGGACAAAATAGGGTCATGAAAATATATATGTTGTGGTGGACAGATTTTCCAAAATGGTCCACTTCCTACCTTGTAAAACTAAACATGATGCATCCCATATTGCGGGTATTTTCTTCAAGTAGGCTGTAAGATTTCATGGTTTATCATTATCCATCATTTCAGAGAGGGATTCTAAATTTATTGGACACTTTTGGAGGACTCTTTGGAAGAGACTGGGTACAAGTTTGTCCTTCTCTTCATCCTATCATCCTTAGTCTATTGGACAAGTAGAGGTAGTTAATAGGTCACTTGGGAACTTATTAAGGTGTTTAAAAAAGGAGCATGGGGCAACTTGGGATTCTATCATTCCTAAAGAAAAATTCTCCTACAATGACTCAAGAATAGGACCACTGGTCTGAGCCCATTCCAGATTGTTTATGGGACACACCCAAGAGATGTTTTTGAGTTGAGAGATGTTACTCCAATTGCACATTGAAGTTGTCATTAGTTATCAAGAAGACATAATGGACAGTCAGTAACAGATTCAAACAAGACAATCGGTATATATCACTAAAGTGTAGAGTTAACCGAGAGCACTGATTACACCCAGAGTTAACCGAGTACAATGATACCTCAGTAAACAGACTATACTGAGCATAAGACAACACCGAGATACATAGTATACACCAACCACAGAGAGACAACATTAACCGAGTGGAACATAGTCCACATAAAAGTTTTTTATGGCACATTATTCTATGTAACAACTTTTGAGCTGACCTAGATAACAGTTTACACAATCGAGGAAGACATTAATTATGGATTTACAACATTAATTATTTATGTCTCCTATGTGTAGATGATCAAGGTAAATTATGTACACTGTTGATCTTAGGATAGGGATGTAATTTTTAAGCCCTAATTAGGTCACATCATTTGATATATAAATTTATAGATGTCAATTTTGTAATGTATGTTGATCGAGAAATTATCAAGTAGCTGCCATACTAAAGACATCAGAGATCAGACAAGGGATTTCAAGGACAAAGACTACATTGTAGAAATCATTTTACAGAACTAAGGAAAGGCTACCAAGCATAACATAGTAGAAGGTATTATCATTCACATTGAGGTGATATGTTTTGTATGTACTTAATAGATCCATATCAACAATTTTGAGATTGTATATGTTTCAGATCAACTTTTTGTTACTTAATGGATCTGTATCCTCATATGAGGTAGATCTAGTTGATATTTTTGTTACTGTTAACATGGTAAGATCATCAGAAGTGATCATAGTTTGTAAGATTTAACAGGCTATCTTTATTGCTGCAGTAGTGAAGTTTTGTGGGTCTCATCCCCACTGCACCTTTTACCTTCTAACAGGGGTTTTCTGCGATACCAAAATACTAGTATCATGAGTACTTAATTTCATATATGTTTAATGTTTATTTTACATGCATTTGCATTTCAACATTGATACTATATGTCTGGTTTATGCAATCTACTCAGTCGGTTAAAAATGAACATTGGTTACAAAGAATTGACTAAAAGTTTGGGTACTGATTCACCCCTCCCCTCTAAGTACACACCCTTTCCATTATTCCAAAAATTGGTATCAAAGATAGCTCTCTTATTTTGAAGGTTTCATAGCTGAAGAGAAAAGATTTTACAATGGAAAGGTATACACTCAACAAAACTATTGAGAATAAAAAGTTACAACTGCAGATCTATGTCAAAAAATACTTGAGGAAACCAAAGAGAAACTCAGGGAGTTGTTGATAAAGAGGAAGGACATGACACTTTTCTTTCATGAGATTGATTATCATGATGAAGAGATCCATGACCCATTTGATACATCTGGATCTGAATCTGGTAGCATATCTGATGCATCTGGAGGAATCATATCAAAGCTATCTGAAAGAAATCAGCAACTTACTGAACAAGTGAAAGCACTACAGATTAGACAAGATACACAAATGATTAGAATGGTTGAAGTCTTGAATGATAAAAAAAATCTGAACAAGATAGAAACATGGATTTTGATGACAGAAGATAGATGACTAAAAAGTTACAAGAGAAAGAAACTGAGATATCGAGACTTATTGAACATTACTTTGAGATCACCAATCAAGTGGTTGCTATGATCATGAAGAAAAATGAGTGAATACTGAACTTGCAAAAAGAATAGATGATATTGGTGTATTGAAAGAAGAAAATGAGAAACTAAGAAATGAAGTGAAGATTTTACAAAAATATAATGAAGTGATTAAGAGATCTGAAGAAAGCACTAGGAGAATAGATGAATTTTTGAACCATCAAAGAAGATTGAATAACATCACCGAATTAGGGTATATCGAGCAAGGAGATTCATCAAATCAAGTTGAAAAAAGGAATGTCTACTCAAATCTGAATCCTAAGAAGCCCTCTTTCCATCACTGTGGAAAACTAGGCCAAACATCAAATGTTTGCAGGAGCAAAGCACAAGGTATTCCTAGAAACCCTCCTAAATTTAATGGTTTTTTCTATAACTATAATAAGCATGGACATTAGGAACATGAGTGTGGATACAAGTTGAACAAACCAAAGAAGAAACCATACATGGATAAATATTATCAAAATTGTAACATGAATGGTAATACAACTCAAGCATGAAGAAAGAACACAAAGCAGATCTGGAAGCCTAAAGGACAAGAAACGGTAAATCAACCAAGAAGACAAGGAAATTATTATGCATGGGATTATAAGACTTGAAGAAGTTGTGAAACATGTAGTAAATATGGAAACATAGAATAAAATTGTATGAGACTATGGCAAATCAAATCTAGGAATTGGTCAAGCTTTGGAACGACATGTTCTCACTATCAAGAAGTCAGTCACTTAAGCAGAGATTCTGAAGACCAAATAAATACTTATGAGAATAGAAATATAATTGATGAAATTGTGAGGATAAGAAATCAAATGTGGAGAAGAGAATAAAATGATAATGCAAGACCAAGCACAACATTCAGTGACACCTCATCCAATGGGTTAGGTGGCTCCACCATCTCCAACTAAGAAATATAAGTAGGTATGGAACTATGTTTTGCAAAGCTATATCTTACATCAGTTCCTATATTTATTGCACATATGCCAAATCAGCATGAATAAATATGCAATATGGCATTACATAATTGATTACTATGATCTAGTCTAGTTGGTTAATACATACCAAGTTAAAATTGTCAGTCGGTGAAAATATGAAGAGTTTATCGAGCTGCTATGGTAACTGAGTATATGGTATACTAACTAAGATGAAGCATTGATAGTATTAATAGAGCATGATGTTTGTTCACCGAGTGGTTGGTGAAGAGAATTTAATGCACCACCCTAAGTCATTTTCTATATATTTGGTCTATGTGAGCTCATTTGTTCACAACGCAATCACGAAGCAGAATAGAGAACAAAGAGTTAAGTTGCAGAAGAACCTTTTCGAGTATTCTACAGAGATTTAAGCACATTTCTGAGCACACAAGGTTAATTTCTACACATTTGAACTCACCGAGTTATTCAAGCATATTTTAGAGAAGCCCCAAAAAAAGAATCATGGCATCTTCATCACGAACAATGAAAGAAAAGCTAGCTAAGGAGAAAAAGGTTGTTTTAGTGAAGAACTCTACTTGCACAGAACCAAACTACAAGATCCATCCATAGGTTGTAGCCCAAACAAATGATCAAGGTGCATTTTCATCTATCCCACCTAGGGTTTTGCTGGTGCAAGACGTGCATACATACATACACTACAAAATTGGTGAAATCAGAGATTTTGAACTCAATTCCACATATCAATCATTGTGCACAGATGGAAAGTAGAAAGAAGATCATAAACATTTGGAATTTTTAACTCATGCCCTAGATTTCCGAAAGGTCTTTCACAATGAATGGATCCGCATTGTAGTAAGAAGAGTACACGAAGGAAAGCTATGGCTGGGTGAACCCATAAAGATAACCAGGGATGTAATTCACACAGTCACAAGGTATCTAATATTTGACAAAACTAAAGCCCTAAGACATTTACCGAGAACCATGTTAGAAAAGATAACATTAGCCGAGTGGGACAAAAGAGGTTTAGAGGTCAACTACATCAATGATCGTAAACTGAGGTTCGGTGCTTATGTCATTGGGTATAAGATATTTCCGTCCAGTAGGACAAATAACATACCATGTGGAGCTTTTGATATAGCCTACAAAATAGTCAAGAAAGGACTACAACTTGATCTTTTTGAGTTATTACAGAGGCAACTAGAAGAGAATATGAGAACCATAAGATCAGCAAAGACAAATACATGTAAGTTTGGTTCACTACTACTTTGCATATTATTCTACTTGCAAAATTTCTTTCCCTCAATCGGTAAAGTTAAGTGGAAGACATAAAGACCAGTTACAGTCCAAATAGATGAGATGATTACAATTCTAGGAAAGAAATTTGAACCAGTTATGAATGAATACTTTGCAAAATTCAAAGCTAGGATGGAAAAGACTGGATTCCACTACAATTAGTAGAACAATACAAATATGATATTTTTTTTCTAGTAGACACATATACAACATTAATCAAAGCAACAAATCCAAGGAGAGAATGGCTACCTCTAATGGATTATGAATTGGATATTGATGTTGCTTCAGAGGCTATTGAGAAATTGTTGAATGAGCCTATTGAAAAATCTACTGTGAGATTTGGCACCTATGATGAGGAAAATACCTGAATAAAAATTACTTTACAAGTTCAACAGCTGGGTCAGAAAAAGACTAAGATTTTCAAAAATTTGAAGAGGAAACTTGTGATTACAGATGAGGAATTGGATAAGTCTAAAGATGAAAATGAGAAGCATACCTCAGTCAGTCAAGAAATAGAACTTGATCATGATACTGATGCCACCGAGTATGATGACACACCAGTTGAGGCATCCAAGGCTAAAAAGGGAAAAAGCACAAAGATTGTGTCTCCACCTAAAATAAGATCACAATCGGTGACTAGTGAGTCACCACCTTTGAAGAAAGGTGTATTCAAAATTACAAGACCCTCACCGAAATTTACATACCAGGCAAGGAAACATAAGGGTACTACTGTATAGAGACAAAATAAGAGATATGTACAGAAAAAATATGATAAGGATGATTCTGATGAGAATCTAGATCAATTCAAGGTTGTTAACAACACGACATCACATACCATTGATGAGATTGCAGAGGAAATCAAGACAACTGGAGAGTTAGCACATTCAAAGATACAAGCATATTGTGATTTGACTACCGAGCACAAGGATATAAGTGAAGAAGCAATCATAGTTATGATGATCAACTTTAAACAAGTTCCATTTGAATCTTCTACTTCTATACAATCAGAATTATATGATAAAATATCATCAAGATGGTCATATGCACTCCAAACTGAGAAACATATGAGAGAAGCAGATCTCACTCTTATTAAAGATGAGTGCATAGTTAAGGAAATATAATATATCATGAGACAATATGGTAATAAATTTCCAAAGAAACAAAGAAAACTGAATATCTTACAAGGAAATATGAAGGAAATGGATATTGAGAGCACCAAAATTTGAAATGAATTACTGAATCCACCTAAGGTTATCTAGGATACTAAGGAAGCAACTGATGTTGCATCTACTGGAATGAGTATAGAACTCATAACAGTTGATGATGCAACAATTGATAATGTGTTATATGGTATTCTTGAACTCCCGACTAATTTAGGTCACCTGGAGATCATAATAATTGATGTAACTCAAGGAGATCCAGATGACAAGGCCAAGGAAGATGAATCTATCGAAGCAACCAAGACTATTTATGAGAAAGACACATCAGAGGTCACCTGAGAAAATATACTAGGCCAGTTACCTATTTTGGTCCAAGCAATTGAAATTGAGACCGAAGCACAACAAAAGACCCCTGAGAAAATCACAGATACAAATGAAGATAAGGGTGAAGATCATGAAAAAGAGACCGAGCATAGTTGTGGAACTATACACGGTGATGCACAAAAAGATACCACTGATGTTGTAGAAGAGAAAGGTGAAGGTAACATAGAGAATCCTGAAAAGATAGTAGATACATCTAATATAGACACAAGATCAGTTATCAAGGCACCTCAACAAGTCATCACACCGAGTACTGAGCAAGAAAATCCTAAAACCGAGCAAAAGGCTCCGTTAACATCAAAATGATCACCTTCATCAAGTGTTCAAGGAAAGAAGAAGAAGAAGAAGAAAGGAACCAAGGATGTAGTTACATTGGATGAAATCATAGAGATTCCTAAATGGGATCCAAGGATTCTTGATCCAGAAACATTGAAAAAGTATGGTGAACTTTGCACCCGAAAAGTAGCACAAGACAAGCTGAGACAAGAAGCAAAGAGTACACAAGTGATAGAAAAGGCAAAGGAGATTCTAATGCAAGTTGTACCAAATATCAACATTGATGAATGAGCCCCCATAATTGAACAACTTGAACTTCTCACTGAGCCAATTGATAAACCTAAAATTAATGTCGAGCAGAGAAGAAGATCCAATATCAAGTTACCAAGAAGATCAGCCAGGTAGTGGTAGTACATAAGGTAACTCTGTCTAAATTTGTAAGTGGTTTAGAAACTATTATATCTGAAGCCATTACAATTCTACAAAAGTCATGCACACTAGATCACTTCACTACTGAGATTAGTGAAAAGCTAAAGAAAATGGATCAAGATCTAAAGGATAGTGCAAACAGTCTATGAACCAAGCTAGATGCATTACAAATACATTATAAGAAGGTACTTCAAAACCAGGGGTTGAGACATGACTTGAAGAAATACGAGGAAAAAATAAGTGATAAAGTAACTGAGCTCCAGGCAACGTTACTACTACATTTGACTATGATGCAAAAACATGTGACATTGGAAAAGAACTTGATTGGGCCACCCCAGATTTATCAGTGATAGAAAGAATATATGATATGCATTCCCAACTAAATTTAGAGCTACTCATGCTTAAGAATTTAAAGGAGTAATGGGAGGAGTTATTGGAAACTCTCAAGAATGCCCATCCTAATATTTTTTGACAAACTGTAAGTTATACACCTTTTGTCATTATTTTCAAAAAAGGGGGAAACATATGTATATATGTATAGTAAAGGGGTATACTATAATCTAGATGTTTATATACATATAGCAAGTATATACAAAGGGGAAAAATGTAGAAAGGGGGAGCCATCATGTATAGTATTATGTACAGTACTAAGTTTTTGATAATAATGACAAAGGGGGATATCTTAATCCATTAATTGCACATTGAAGTTGTCATTAGTTATCTAGTTGACATAATGGATAGTCGGTAAAAGAGTCAAACAAGAGAGTCGGTATATATCACTGAAGTGTAGAGTTAACCAAGAGAATTGATCACACCTAGAGTTAACCAAGTATAGTGATACCCGAGTAAACAGACTATATCGAGCATAAGACAAAACTGAGATACACAGTAAACATTGAGCACCGAGAGAAAACATTAACCGAGTGGAACATAGTCCACATAAATTTTTTTTATGGCACATTATTCTATGTAAAAAATTTTGAGCTGACCTATATAACAGTTTACACAATCGAGAAAGACATTAATTATGAATTTACAACATCAATTGTTTATGTATCCTATATGTAGATGATCAAGGTAAATTATGTACACCATTGATCTTAGGATAGGGATTTAATTGTTAAGTCCTAATTAGATCACATCATTTGATATATAATTGTATAGATGTCAATTTTGTAATGTAGCTTGATCAAGAAATGATCAACTAGCTGCCATACTACAGACATCAGAGATCAAACAAGGGATTTCAAGGACAGAGACTACATTGCAAAAATTAGTTTATAGAACTAAGGCAAGGCTACCAAATAGAACAAAGAAGAAGGTATTATCATTCACATTGAGGTGCTATGTTTTTTATGTACTTAATGGATCTGTATCAACAATTTTGATATTGTATATGTTTCAAATCAACTTAATCTTACTCTATAATAATTGTAATAGACCTCTAAATCTCTTAATAGAGTAGACTTAACTGTGTTATTGTAAATCTGTTAATCGAGTGCACACATAGATTGTGTTTCTAAATCCTCACATGAGGCAGATGATATAGTTGATCTTTTTGTTACTCCTAACAGGGTAAGATCATCAAAAGTGATCATTGTTTGTAAGCTTTAATAGGCTATCTTTATTGTTGTAGTAGTGAAGTTTTGTAGGTCTCATCCCCACCATAGTTTTTACCTTCTAACAGGGTTTTTCTGTGATACCAAAATACTAGTGTCACGAGTACTTAATTTCATGTATGTGTAATGTTTATTTTACATGCATTTACATTTCAGCATTGATACTATATGTTTGGTTTATACAATCTACTTAGACGGTTAAAACCAAACAATGATTACAAATAAGTGACTAAACATTTTTAAGGGTACTGATTCACCCCTCCCCTCTCAGTACACACCCTTTCCATTATCCCAACAAGAGATGTGAGAGACTTGGAAAGGAGAAGTGCACTGGCAGAATATTTTGTAGAAGTGATGAGAGACCTTTCATCAACAAGTGAGGGATAAGTTAACACATACTTCTGACAAGTATAAGAAAGAAATAGATAAAAAGAGAAGAGATGTACAATTTCAAGTGGGAGATATGGTGATGATTCATCTAAAAGAGGAGATGCTTTCAAAAGAAAAGTTCACTAAGCTCATGATGAGGAAGAAGGTCCATTCAAGATCCTCAAGAAGTGTGGCACCAATGCCTACAAAATTGATCTTCCTCCTGATATAGGCCTTTCTACTATTTTTAATGTTTTTAGCATTTATGAATATAAGGGTACTATTAGTGATGTTTATGATATAGGTCAATCTGAGGAGAGCCATGTAGATTTGGTGTAAGATCTACCAACACAACCCAAACCTAAGATAGAGTGTGTTCTTGACAAGAGGGTGAGGAAGAAAACAAGGAGGCATACCTATTATGAGTATCTGATCAAATGGAAGCAAAAACTTGTGGAAGATGCTACTTGGATGACTACTAAAGTTATTGAACAAACTGGAGTCAAAGCCTCAACATTGCCAACTCAAGGGACTTGAGTATTTATGGCCCTCGAAGTATGGTGCAAGGCACCATAATGTACTCAAGTGTGTGGTAGGTAGAAATAAAGGATTTAATCCAGTGGGATCATCCATGATGTAATTTTGGACCCAATTGTAAGCTAATAGGCTCTAAGGTGTTTTATAAGCCTAGAGTCCTAATTAGACCAAAGGGTACACTAAGGGTTGTGGTAGAGTTCTTAGGGGATTTGGAGGTAGGTATAGGCATAAAATGATGTTTTATAAGGATTAAAAGATCCTACAATCTCACATAGAAGCATTAGAGACTATTTTTGTAAAAGTGCACAAAAGGTGTAAAAGTTGTCATGCAACATTTAAAAGTTGCTATGCAACTTTTCAAAAGTTGCTCGAGAAGTTGCATTTTTGGAAGAAATGGAAACAACCATTTGAAATTTTTTTTTATCCATTGGAGGAGGAATATTAAGGTCTATTTTGAACATCCATGATAGGTTTTTATCAATTTATGAAGTTTCATGGGAATCTGAAAGAATAAAAATCTGATTTTGCTTGATTTCTCTGGATGTCTATGTACTGTACGATTGTTTAGTGATTAGATTGGATGAAAGAGTAAGGGTTTTACATAGTATTGTGAATTATTTTTCAAATGAAATTGGTGTTAGAATAACTGAGAGGGGGGCAGGGATGAATCGGTTTTCTCACAAATTATCCTACAGTCCCAAATTTCTCCAGATGTATACCAAAACAAATTCAAACATAAAATTAAACTCGGTGAAAATGTATTTTGTAATCTTAAACTTCATCAATAGCATTTACTGAGTGTTAGTAAATTAAGATTGTGATTACTGATCTAGGTCAATAAATTAAAGTATAAAGTAAAATAACAATCCACAACATTCATGCACATTGACACAGATTTTTAACGTGGAAACCCTGCTAAGGGAAAAACCACCTGGGACCGGTAACCCAAAATGTTTTCACTCTTCTGAAGTGAGCTCGGTGAAGAGACAACCCTATTAAAGGTTACAATGCACACTATTAAATGTGACCTAGTTAGAGGATTTAAAACTAACAGTTCTCTTTTGACCATGCATTCACTATGGGGTCAATAAGAAAACAATCAACATTCTCTGAATGTCATAATAAGGACTTCACTGTCCTACTCGGTTAAGAGATTTATCTCTAACAATGGTTAAAATGATACAATAATGATCTAATTCATATAAAACTCTATTTTGCAGATATTTAGATCTATGCTAAGTACATAATACCTCTGATCAATTTGTTCACTTCAGTTCATCTCATTGTTCATACTTGTTCTTCTCAGTAACGCTCTTTCCTCTATTTTCTTGGCGATGTCTACTTAATAACACACGGTTCTATCTTTAAGCAGTTTGATCAGCCATGCATAAAATTTTCATGTGTGCATCTTAGCATCATGTATGATATCTCTTATCTCTTATATAGACATCATGTTGATGAACTATAACTGATTGAATGTTTGAAGATGATAAGTTGATGATCACCGAGATGCAAAAGTGAATGTAAGACATTAAATTAGTTAATGTATTGTATTGTCATTAATGTCAACTTGATATGATTATATTGTTCATACACATACTGTCCTAACCTTGAAGATCTAAAGAGACAAATTTTATGTGGTTGGTAAAACATAAAATGTATCTATACACCGAGTGACAGTGAACACCAAGCAGTTCACAGTGTATACCAAAAACAACAGTAACTGATCAAGTGTTACCAAACAAGAGCTAATGACCAAGCATAAGTGGAGTTAATGACCGAGCATAACTGAAGTTGATGACCAAGCATAATTGGAGTTAAAGAATGAAAAAATTGCTTAGCTGGCAGAGCTGCAATTTAGGGATTGACTGATTGACTATTTTACTATCAAGGACCAGTTGAACTAAAGAAAGGAAGGAGATTTAAAGCGCATTTTATTCACAATTATCAAGGAGCGATTTATGAAATAAAACTAAAGGAGAGATTCATGAGATAAAGAAACACATGGCGAGTTTTACAGATCAAGAAGAGATCTATGAAAAAAATAAGGAGATTGAGCAGCTAATCATGTCTATATAAAGAGACAAGGAATTCATTATCAAAAGAGGCGAATGATGAGTATATTTTGTGTGGAGAGAGAACTATTCATGTAGATTTGATCATACAGGTTGAAGAATAGAGCCAAGGAATTCTACAGACACCGAGCAACAAAGGATAAGAATAAAGGAAGAAAGAAAAGGAACTGAAGTGCATATTGATAAGAGAGGTATTATTGGACTAACAATAGATCTGAATATTTTGAAATCAAAGTTGTATTTTGAAAAGATCATTTAATCTATGAGTTTAACCATTGATTCAGAAAATCTCTTAACAGAGTGGGATTTAACAGTCCTTATTGTATTGAGATACTCAAGAGTATCAAAAGGTTTTCTTGTTGACAGCATAGTGAGGCTAGGTCAAAATAAAAATTGTTGGTTTTAAATCGTCTAAAAAAGTCGCACTTAACAATGCGTATTGTAAACTTTAAGAGGGTTGACTCTTCACCAAGGTCACTTCAGAAGAGTGAAAATATTTTGGGTTACCGGTCCCAGGTGGTTTTTCCCATATTGGGTTTCCACATTAAAATTTGTGTCAAACGTGTATATATTTTATTGCATTGATATTTTTTTTTACACATTATTGAAACTGGATTGGCCAGTTAACACTAATTTTATTTGCTGCTACTCGGTAAAGTCCAGAAAATATAAACAATATATCTTACCAAGAAGTTTATATTTGTTAAGATTATTTATGGCATACATCTTGATGAAATTGGGAATATAATATAATTGAAGGTATTATATTTGAGAGATAAGTTTTTGGTTGAATTTTTGGAATAATTACTAAGGCCACTAATTCACCCCACTTCTCAGTTAGTCTAACAATTGGTATCAGAGCTCTAGTTCTTGGAAGAAAATTTTAAATGGACTTAAGCTAAAGATCACAAGATGAGTAAAAGGGATGCGCCTAAGTTGAACAAGGACAAATTTGAATCATGGCAAAGTTGTTAGTAATAACTGAGAGGGGGGGGGGTGAATCAGTGGCCTCAAATTTTTATCCTTTAATCACTAACCACCAATCAACAAACCTTAGATTATTAAGTCCCTACAAGATGCATGCCATGAAATACTTATAATACTTGATTGTTTGTCATTTTACCTTGTTTATCCTTATTCTCCTTGATAACCGATAAGAAGTAAAACTATTTACCGATACTCAGTAAATATGCAGAGTATACCAATCAATCCAGAAATGCATATGTGAAATGTGAAACAATAAAGTAATAAACCATACACACATAACACATGGATTTTAACATGGAAACCCTGTTAAGGGAAAAACCACTGGGACCGGTACCCCAATTTTTCACTCTTCTAAAGTGAGCCCTGTTAGGAGCCAACCCTAGTAAAGGTTACAAAAACACTGTTAGGTGTGACCTTATTTAAGGATTTTATAGATAGAGGTTGTCACTTAGTATCTTGCATCTATTTTTCTACCATCCTTGAATCAACCTCCTTCTTAGACTTTCAATAGGCTTTAGGAAAATATTGCTACCATCGTTGAATCAACCTTCTTAGGTTGTCAATAGGCTTTATGCAATTTCAATGCTACTTTCATGAATCAACCTTTTTGGCAATCTGTTAGGATATGCCTCAATTATAGAAGATGATTAAGTCCTGCTCTGTTAAGAGACTTGATGCTTCAATGGTTAAATTGAAACATTATGACTTGTTTCTAATGCAACTTGAATTGTAGATTTTCAGATCTATTTAAGTACAATACCTCTCTGATCAATGTATCAATTCAAATCTTTGTGCTCCACACTTTCTTCTCTATGATGTTGTGCTTCACTGTTCATTGGTGTCTCCAGCATTCTTTGGCTATCCTTTAGCTTGATTGATAAGGACTGTATGAAGTTATCCTTCATCAATCTCTCTTCAGCATCCTCTTTTTATTCACTCCCCTTCCATGTATGTGATTTCTTACAGAAATGAATTATGCTTGTCTCTTATATAGACATGATATTCCTTAATTCTTGATTCTTGATTCTTGGCGTGAAAAACAATCCAGCCAATCTGATTTACAGCTTTAACTCCTGATTTATCTCGTAGTCATCTTCTTGCCAACTATGAAAATATTCTTTAAATAAATAAATAAACTCTGGGAAAATAAAAGAAATAAAACAACCAGTTAAGTCTATCCTTAAGCTCTGCCAGCTAGATATTTTGTCATTTTTTGAACTCTCTGTTCTGTCGGTCAACTCTGTAGTTAGTCGTCGGTGATGACTGCCAGTTCCATCGGTATAACTCTAGTTGTCTTTGGGATCTTTGTCCGTCAGGCATCATTGGATTTTTCTTGTTAGACAACTCTATTTTCAGCTCGTCGGGCATCCTATGATTTTTCTTCATTACCTTTACCGATGGTGTGCACTCCGTCAGTGTTGTTTGTCATTAGTGCATACTTTACTTTTATGCATTGCTGAAAGCATAAGCTCTGTTCCATTGATTCTCTGAAGTCTTTGGCATTATTTACATGACCGTATAGATGATATCAAGTTGACATCAATGAAAATACAAACCATTAACTGATTTAATGTCTTGCATCATCTTCAACTTAACATTATCAAACATTCAATCAGTTACATGTCATCAATCTC
>MU224591.1:496006-547938 GCA_018584345.1 Thuja plicata | reverse complement strand
TAGAATATCATCAGATGTATGGGTTTTACTTTTGAAACTAGACTTTGTCATTTTACCTTTTTGACAATTTTTGCACATGATGTTGTCTGGCTTTGTCATTGTCGGTAAGCCTCTTACACTTCTTCTTATGCTTATTTTCATCATGTTGTCAAAATTCACATGAGACAATCTTTTGTGCCACAACCATATGTCTTCGTTTCTAGTCATTAAGCAAGTGGGATTAGTATCATTCAAATAGAATAAGTTACCTTTAGTCTGTTCACCGGTACCAATTAGTTTTTCTGATTCATTGAAGATCTTTTCCTTCTTATTTTCAAATGCTACTTTGTGACCTAAATTATTCAGCTAAGAAATGCTCAACAGATTATAATTCAATCCTTTTACCCAATAAGCATTTTCACATTTAATCAGGTTATTCAACATTATTGTTCCTTTACCTTCAACTGGACAAGGTGTATCATTTCCCATTCTTACTGTACCACCATTATAATATTCAACAGTGTTAAACTTTTCTTTCTCACCGGTCATATGGTGAGTGCAGCCACTATCTATAATCTAGATATCATTCTTACTAACCTTAGATATGAGTGCAGTTTCTTCATACCTTTCATCTTCATCTAAATCATCCTTCACAACTACAAATACCATCTCAATGTCATCATCAAGTTCGGTGTCAGTATCTTCATCTTTGCAAGCAGCCATGTAGCTAGCCATCTTGCCTTTATCCTTGAAGTCTTAGGTATCCTTTCTTTCTAATTGTTGGTAACCTATGTAATATTTGTTATCACCTCTATCAGGTTTATTCTCAAAAGATCTGTCTGTTAAGAGACTTGATGCTTCAATGGTTAAACTGAAACATTATGACCTGTTTCTAATGCAACTTAAATTGCAGATTTTCAAATCCATTTAATTACAATACCTATCTGATCAATGTATCAATTCAATTCTTTGTGCTCCACACTTTCTGCTCTTTGATGTTGTACTTCACTGTTCATTGGTGTTTGCAAAATTCTTTAGCTCTCCTTCAACTTGATTGATCAGGACTGTATGAAGTTATCCTTCATCAGTCTCTCTTCAACATCCTCTTTCTATTCACTCCCCTTTCATGTATGTGATTTCTTACAAAAATGAATTACGCTTGTCTCTTATATAGACATGATATTCCTTAATTCTTTATTCTTGATTCTTGGCGTGAAAAACAATCTAGCCAATCTGATTTACAACTTTATTTCCTGATTTATCTCATAGTTATCTTCTTTCCAACTATACAAATCTTCTTTCAATCAATTACTTAACTCTGGGTGAATAAAACAAATAAAACAACCAGTTAAGTTTATCCTTAAGCTCTGCCAGCTAGATATTTTGTCATTTTTTGAACTCTCTATTCTGTCGGTCAACTCTATAGTTAGTCATCGGTGATGACTACCAGTTCCATCAGTGTAACTCCAGTTAGCTTTGGGATCTCCTTCCTTTGGGCATCATTGGATTTTTCTCGTCGGGCAACTCTAATTTCAGTTCATTGGGCATCTTGTGATTTTTCTTCGTTGCCTTTACCAATGGTGTGCACTCCGTTGGTGCTGTCTGTCACTTAGTGAATACTTGACTTTTATGCATTTCTCAAAGCATAATCTCTGTTCCATTTATTCTCTGAAGTCTTTGGAATTATGTACATGACCGTACAGATGATATCAAGTTGACATCAATGACAATACACACTATTAACTGATTTAATGTCTTGCATCATCTTCAACTTAACATTATCAAACATTCAATCAGTTACATGTCATCAAAAGAAGGATAAGAATTCATCTATCTAGTATTGGAAATGATGTTACACAACACTTGGATACTGAATATGTTACACCTACTGGACCTCTGAATATTGATCAATTAGAAGAAAAACATGAACACAATTCTGTGATGATAAAACTTTCTTCTTCACTAACCAATGCTGAATTTGAAGATGTGAAATCATGCACCTCTAAAAAGACAATGTGGGAAAAACTCAAGCTAGTACATGGAGGAGATGCCAATGTGCTGAGAGATAAAGCTAAAAGCCTAAGAGGAAACTTTGATGACCTGAGAATGAAAGGAGGGAAAATCACTAAGTATAGTGACAAAATCAAATAAGTTCTTAAAGATATCCATGGAGTAGGAGGAGCACTTGATGAAGAAATAGTTGTAAGTAAAATTATGATAACCTTACTACCTGTTTATGCTATTAGAGTATCTGCAATTCAATAAATAAGAGTAGTAGATAGTAACAATGTTACTCTTGATAGTTTAATTGGTAGACTTATTTCATTTGAGATGAAGAACTATGAAAACAATGTCTTACCTACTATTGAGTCTGCATTCAAGTCTTCTCTAAAAATAAGAAAATCTAGTAACAAACACACTATGAGAAATGATAGTGACAATGATAGTGATGAGTAAGAACTTGACAAACTTTAAGCACTAATGGCTAGGAGATTACATAGAGGTAGAAGAATATGTAAAGGTAAATTACCATTGGTCTATTTTAATTGTAAATAAATTGGACATTTTGCTACAAGATACCCTAAAAAGAGAAAGGGTGAAAGAGACAATGACAAATCTTATGAAAAGAAGTATGATAGAAGTGATGACAGAGACTACAGGAGAAATCAAAACTCTGACAAAAGAGATAAACAAGATTACAAGGACAAAGACAAGAAGGCTTGTTACCTGGTTGAGAACAAAGCTGAAAATTTAGATACTGATTCTGATGAAGATATTTAGGTAGTATTTTTTGCTATGAAGGATGATTCAGACAAAGAAGAAAGGTATGTTGAAATAGAACTCATATATAAAGTTAGCAAAAATGATGTATGGATTATTTATAGTGGCTGTACTCATCACATGATTGGAGATAAAGAAAATTTTGAAACCTTTAAATATTATAATGGTGGATCAGTTAGGATGGGTAATAACACACCTTGCCCAATTGAAGGAAAAGTTACCATCATGTTGAATAATCTGATCAGATTTGAAAATGCATATTGGGTGAAAGGAATTAACTATAATCTATTGAGTGTTTCATAGCTAAACAACATAGGACACCGAGCTACATTTGAGAACAAAAAGGCAATGATCTATAATGGAACAAGAAAGTTGATCGGTACTGGTGAAAAAAAAAAGGTAAACTATTCTATCTTGATAATATTGAGACCACTTGTTTATTGGATATAAATGAATACCTTTGGTTGTGGCATAAAGGGTTATGTCATGTGAATTTTGACAACATGGTTAAGATAAGTAAGAAAAGAAAAGTGAGAGGCTTACCAATTATTTCAAATCTCGACCTTGTTATGTGAAAGAATTGTCAAATAGGAAAAATGAAAAAGTCTAGTTTCAAGAGAAAAACCTATGCATCTAATGCTATTATGGAGTTAGTCCATACTAACTTATGTAGACCAGTGAGGACAAAGAGCTATTACGATGATATATATTTTATTCTATTTGTTCATGACTATTCCAGGATGATGACTGTCATGTTCTTAAAAGAGAAGTTTGAAGCATTTAAGATGTTCAAATGGTATAAAGCTAAAGTTGAAAAACAAAGTTGAAAAGAACTGAAATGTTTAAGATCAGATAAAGGAGGAGAATTTATTTCTGATAAATTCACTAAATTTTTTAATGAACATGAGATTACAAGATAGGTTTCTGCACTGAGAGCACCATAGAAAACTGGGATTGCTGAAAGGAGGAATAGATCAATTGTTGATTGTGCCAGAACACTGATGATTGAAAAAGGCATCACACAAACATTCTAGAGAGAAGTTGTAAGTACTGCTGTCTATACATTGAACCGAGTTCAATTGAAGAAACACACAAATAAGACACCTTATGAGCTATGGTATGGATACACACCAAATGTGAGTTACTTTAGAATTTTTAGAAGTAAATGTCATATACTAAAAGATGATAGAAATGGGAAACTTGACTCTAAAAGTGATGAAGGAATATTTCTAGGCTATTCTACTAAAAGAAAAGGTTATAAATGTCTGAACAAATCTTCTAACAAAATCATTGAGAGTGAAAATGTTAAAGTGGATGAATTTGCTGAGAAAAATGATGAGGAAAGTAGAAAGGAACCTGAAGATTACAACAGATTTGTCTACATTGAAGAATTTGACACCTTGCTCGAGAAACAGAACAATGCAACTGAGCAACAAGATGCACACACCGAGAATCAAGAAAATGATCACAATGCTGAGCTGAGTGATTAAGATCAAAATGAAGATCAAAATGGAGATCAGAATGAAGAATAGAGATTTGAACATGCACTTGATAAATATGTCAAAAAACACCATCCACAGGACCAAATCATTAGGGAAAAAAGAGTAGGAATAAAAACAAGAAGTGAGTCGCTTAACAATAGATGTTTGATTTGTGATTTTGAGCCTAAATATGTTAATGATGCACTTGAGAATCAAGAATGGGTTAGTGTAATGAATGAAGAGATTGAATAGATTGAGAAGAATAAAACATGGACATTAGTACCTAGACCGAGTGAAAAAAATGTCATTGGCACCAAATGGATTTTTTTTCTATTAAAATAGTTCAAACTATATATAAATAACATGATTTGTAATAGACTAAAATATTCACTCACAACCCCCATAACATATACAGTTACAAAATTGGAGGAGTAAGCTAGAGTGCACTGTTTTTTTCCCTTTTAACTTATTTACAATATATATGGACCTATATCATATATCTAAACTATTATGTTCAACAAGATTATAGAAACTATAATATGCATCATATATCTATCATCTATTCTTTATTCCCATCCTTCATTTTGGATGCTATTGTCCCTTGGGACCCATGAACTTTCAACCTGACTTTCAAATAGAGTAGTCCCCTGTTCTAGGCCTACTGCTGATTCTATCACTCGGCAGTCTTCCTGTTCATACTGGGTGCCCTCATTGTCCATCTACACTCTCAGATCATTCTTCTCTGGCTCCAGAAGGTTATTTAGGTCCTCAACTTCTGAAGGTGCCAGAAAGCTTTGGTGGTCTGCAATGTAGTTTGTAGCTTGAACCTCGTTCTTGTGGATCATTAGGCTGCCTTCTCTCATCAGCATCATAAATTTGCTTTTGGGTATGTTCAACACCATGGATACCAGTGTCATGATATAAAAGTGTGTGAGTTTAAAATTAAACTCAGTAGGGCTCCTCCTTTCCATCTGGAAAATATCCCTTTTCCGGTCCTTCCAAAGCAACCACAAAATCTCACATGTCAGAGTAGACCAAAAACAATTAAGTTTGGAATCAAACATTTCAACATAACCTGCCAGAATTTCACACCAAGTCATACTAGATCTACAGTTCCATAAACAAGGTGAGCCAAGAAAAATAGACCAAAATTTTTGAGCATTAAAACATTTAAAAAACAAGTGTTCAAAGGTCTCAACAGAACTACACAAGTTTCACATTACAGGGGATAGACCAATAGATGACAGGACTGGACCCACAACAAGTTTCTTAATCAAGACCAACCATCTAAAGCAAAGCTTCTTGGGTTCAGCCTTGCTTTTCCAAAAATATTCAAAGAAAAAATGCCAACTGGAAAAGGGGTTCACTTGCCCCCAACAGTGAGTCACTCATGTGATGATAGAGGGTTCCTCCTTTAGACTATGATATAAATTCTTAGAAGAAGATTCAGAAAGTAGGGTATCATCACTCCATTTACATTTCTTGAGATATACTGCTGAGTCAATTAATTCCCCTTTAATCTCACCATTAACTACTTTTTTTATGAGGGTGTATGTTTTATTTTGGGAATTTGGTATATTGAATTTGGAACTAATGAATTCCCAGGTCCCTAAGTGCCCATCCACCAATAAATCTTGCAACCTTAATATACCTTTCAAATTCCAACTTTTGGCAGAGTAGCTTTGAGTGAGGGCCAGTGGTTTCCCATTGTAACAAAACCCCCACCAAATTGATCTATCTACCATAGCAAAGTAAGGGGGACCCCCTACAGCCCCCCTCTCTGTAAGTCCTTTTCTCACCTGAGTCCAAGCTTTCCAGAGAGAGTGCAAAATTTTTGAGCCAAAAATTTTCATCTTGTGCTCCTCCACTATCTTATCACACATTGGGATATCTTTCCACTGCTTCCCTTTCCTGATGCTGGATCTCTCTATGTTGTTTCTAATAAGTATTTTCCATGGCTCATTACCCCACAAGGCTTTAATAATCCACTTGGCTGCTAGGGCAGCCCCATGTACTCTGATATCTTTCAGTCCCAGTCCCCCATATTTCCTCTCTTGGAAACACCAGTCCCATCTCACATAGTGCCTCTTTCTATTCCTTCTCCCATCAGACCATAGGAAGTCCCTCATAATCTTTTCTAGCATATTAGTTTGTGAATTTGCAAAAAGCCATGTTGATGCATAGTATATATGATGGGCAGAGAGTACTTTCTGGACTACTTGCAATCTCCTAGCCAGGGAAAGTGTCTACGTCTACCATTTGATGTGTTTCCTATTAATCTTATCATATATCCAGTCCCACATGTTCCCAAAGTTTGGTTCCACTGAGAAGGGTATCCCTAAGTATCTCACAATTTTGTTCAGACCATCCCACTGCCATCCTTTACCCTCTAGCCATATAGGAGGTTCATTGGCCCATCCAAGTACTGTGGATTTGTGTGGAGAGATTCTGGACCCCAAGGCTTTGTAGAAGAAGTTAATCCTATCTACTGCCCTATCAAAGTTGCATTCTGTCCACCTTAAGAAAACAACTGTATCATCTACAAATTGAATATTGATAAGTTCCTCACAGTTCGGGAGAGAGATGCCCTTAATTGGAGGGCCCATGCTTTGTGCCCTTAGGATGTAGTACATAGCATCAGTAGCAATAAAAAATAAGGGGGGGGGGGGGAAATTAGGCATCCTTGTCTGATGGATCTCTACAGGTCTATCAGGTCAGACAACTCCCCATTCACATCAATAACCGTGGAGGCATCCTTGAATAATATTTTGATCCATTTGCAATATATTTTAGGAAATCCAAAAGCTCTTAGAATACCAAGGAAAAAATCCCACTCTATCCTATCATAAGCTTTCTCAAAATCTAGTAGAACCATAACCACCTCTGGTCCTTCTGCTCTAGCCCAGTCCATTGCCTCCCAGCTAGTCACAAGGTTCTCCAGAATGTATCTATTTTGAATGAATCCATTCTGAGTGGAAGAAATAAACTTTTTCAATAGAGGGGCCACTCTCTTGGCTAAGGTTTTGGCTAGAATCTTATAGGAGAGATTTAACAGGGTGACGGGCCTCCAATTCTTCACTAGATTCTTGTCACCTATCTTAGGGAGGAGCTTAACCATACCTGCATTAATGTTCAAACCTAGGGAACCTCTCTCAAAGGCTTCCTCGTAGACTCCCAGAAGCTCTAACCCCACCCAATCTCTATTCACCTCGTAGAACTCTGCCTGGAGCTTTTCCATTGGATAAGGAGCCAATACTTGTATAGATCTCTTCAAGGGACAGAGGTTTACCAATAATAATACCATCCTCTAGAGAGAGCTTCTTAGGTATAATATCTAAACACTTTTCCAGAGCACCATGGCTGTCAGGGGTGACCTCTGAGGTAAACAATCCCATGTATAACTGAAATAAAGTGTTCCTAAATTCCTCAGGGTCTTCAGTGAGTGTGTCCCCCATTTGAATCTCTTTGATCATCTCTCTCTTTTTCTTATCTCTGATAATAATGAAAAAGTACCTTGAACCTTTGTCTCCTTCTTCCATCCAGTTCATTCTGGCCCTAATCTTATGACCATGTGTCTTATACCTCTGAATTAGTCATAGCTTGTGTTTCATACTGGCTAGGTGAGTTTCCAATATGTTATCATTCCCCGTGTCCTCCAAATATCTCTCAATTTCATTCAGTCTTCTCTACCAGTGTCTCTCTTCTCTATTCCTATCTATGGCAAGTTTCTTTCCAATAACTTGAAATATGTTCCTCCAGGCACTTACCAGTTTTTCCCAAAGTGTTATTGGGTCATCAAGTGGGTTACAAAGCTTGGTTGAAAAGGTGACCAAGTCAAATGCATTTCTGTTGTCTTCATCATCTCACAATGAAATATTGATTTTAAAAGGCTTCTTTGTTATTGCATCCTCACCATCTATAGTACTTCTCTCAAACCTAATACGTGTTTGGATGGGTGAATGATCAGATATCGAGGCCGGGCATACCACCACTGGGGCATGTCTGCCCTCTTCTATAAATGTGAATGCAGATGCATCCCTGTAGCATTTGTCTAGTCTGTAGTACACTCTTTGTTTTCCTTTTTGGTTATTACACCATGTGAACCAAAAATCCTCAAATTGGCCATGCATTTGTTCCATGGGGTCGACAAGATTGAATTTCCTTTTAAAATTATGCCAAAAGAACATTTCATTTCCTTTCCAACTTTGAGAGATACCTCCCATCTTGTCAGCCTTGTGCTCTACCATGTTAAAATCCCCTACAAAGACCCAAGGTTGTTTCAGTAAGTTCATGTAACACCATTCCCACAGATTAGCCCTCTCTCTGTAACAATTAGCAACATATATATTACGTATCCCAAACATTTTTGTTCTGCACTTTAAGTTTACCCAGATAACTCTTTGGCAGGGAGAGGATCCATGACTCTCTATCTGATCTTCCCATTTAGGGTTAATAAGGATTACCACTCCCCCCTTGCCTCTCTCATGGTTAGAGTGGAATCCGATTGCTTTATCCCACAAAAATTTAAGAATAGTGTGGGCTTGAAAACCTACAATTTTGATTTCTTGCAAACAAATGACATCTTTATGAGCCAGCTGGCTACACCACCTTCTCACAGAATACTTCATCTCGGGCATCTCCGATCCCCAAACATTCCAACTATGGATGTACATCATGGGAAACTACTTAGAAGGGGGTTTTGTGCTTTTTCACATCCTATTGAAGCAGTCTGGAAGAGTTTTCTTGCCTCTGCTATTGGTAGCCAAACAATTCCTTTCTCTTATTTTTCTCTTCTTTCTAGTTACCTCTATGAATTGGTCATATTTATTAAACACTACAATCTTCCTAGACTCAGGAGAGCCAATGAATTCCATAGAGGGGTCTGCTTATCCTTATTATCTTGCTTAATCTTCTCATCCTTTTCATTAATTGATACAATAGCTAGCTGTTGGGCATTCAACTTGGTGAGGGTTGCATCACAATTGAGGTTACTGGTCGTAGAATCAACTGGTGGGTGGGAAACTAGGGTAACTGGGTTCTTATCCATTGGGATATCTTGGGCATGAACCACAACAAAATCTTCATCAAATAGTGGGTTTGCTAGGGTGAAAAATTTATTATTATCCAAAGTTCCTTTAAGACCGTTATTACTATCTACCATGTTTTTACTTCATGCTTTGGTTACAGTTTTGTCTGAATTAGAAACATGCTTGTTTGGTATCTCCTGTTCCTCTTTCCCTACATTACTTCCCACACTCGCTTTATTATTGACATGATCATTTTTATTACTTGCCGTGTTATTCTCACTGGCAGGTTTATCTCTCTGTACAGATTTAAGGGACGAACAATCTCTCTTGGAGTGACCATTGCATTTGCAGTGGAAGTAGGCACTGAGGTTTCCTAATAATGATATTTCCCAACAAAAATTTTCTTCTTTGAAATTGAGAGAAATACACTCCGGGAAGTCAATCTCTAGTGCTAGTGCAACCAGAACTCTAGCATTAAGATGCGGGAGGGTGACATGGGCTTTCTTGACCTATAGGACCGAGCCAATCGGTTTCAAAATATGGGCTATGAAGGGCCAGAATTCAACATTCAAGTTTTTGTTTTCAACCCAGTTGGGTGAGGACTTGGCTACAACCTTCTCAAAGTTTCCTTTCGGCGACCAAGGGTACACTCTAAACAGGGAACAACCCACATTCCAAAATTTCTTGTCCAAAACCTTTTCTTGCATAGTGTGGTTGTTAAGAAAAACAAAAAATAGACCTTTTTGAACCATTCTATAGTAATTGACATGAATACCAAGTTTCTTCCCCCATATCGAGGCAAGTCATTCATCAAATAACTTTTGTGAGGGCATTGCATCTTTATCTAAACAAACAAAGAATATAGCAATATTTCTAAGTCTATTCTGCTCAGATTTAATAGCACTAACCAATTCTTCATTGGGTGAAAGCGAGAGGTTTTTCAAACTAAGAGGAGGAGACCTACCATTATCTCCTCTGCCGCCACTAGACTAGGCATATCCTCCATTTTCTCATCTATCTCCATTGGTTGCGGTCCATCCCACATCTCCATGTTTGGCCTCGACTACCTTTCTATTAAAAACCCTGCTAAAGACTGCACTATCTGAGAATGGCGAGGGTTTATCTGCCACCACTTTCTTATATGATAGTTTCTCACTCAGCTTTTCAAAATTGCCCTCGGTTGCGGATTTAATGCTACCATAATTAATATTACCCTCTGCTTCAGCCATAATGACTTCGAAATCAATGTGCAAGGATCATCCATCATACTTCAACCCTCCCATCACACGCGCGACTCTGATTGGGGGAAAGAAACCCCAATCACAGCGGAGGACAAACAAGGGCACCACAAAGAGCACAACACAAACAAAAATACAAGCCACAGAATTAAGAAACCACAAAGTACATACAAAGCAACTCGGGCAATAAAAAATAGGAAACGAGGAAAATCAGGGACATGAGGCAATCATGAAGATGTCATCCTTGAACATGACACCAGGTTGCAGAGCCATATTCCTTAATCTGTATACGACAACAAACTCGCACCAAATGGATTTTTAGAAAAAAAACTTAATGAGAATAAAGAAGTCACAAGGAACAAAGAAAGATTGGTATGCAAAGGATATGCACAAGAAGAAGGTATTGACTATGGAGAAACCTTTTCACCCATTTCTAGACTAGAAGGAGTAACAATTCTAGTTGATTATGCTTCTTTCAAAGGATTCAAAGTATACCAAATGGATGTTAAATCTGCATTTTTGAATAGAATACTAGAAGAGAAGGTATACATTGAATAACCCGAAGGGTTTGTTGATCCTAACAAGAGAAACATGGCTTGTAAACTACACAAAGCCTTGTATGGATTGAAACAAGCACTGAGAACATGGTATGAAACACTTCACTCCTATCTCATTAGTATTGGATTTGTTAGAATAAGTGACAACAATAATCTGTATTTGAATGGAGATACTGATGATAAGATTTTGATTGCTGAGATATTTGTTGATGATATCATATTTGCAGGTAATGACATGCTATGCAAATCATTTTATGATGAAATGAGCAAAGAATTTGAAATGTCAATGTTTGGAGAGATCAAATTTTTTCTTGGTCTACAGATTCTACAATAGGACAAAGGCATCTACATCACACAATCAAAATACATCATAGAAGTTATGAAAATATTCAAGATGGAGGACTCCAAACTAGTTGGAATACCTATAGAAAATGGATGCAAATTTACAAAGGAAGACAAGATACCTGAGGTAAATTAGACCTTATAAAAATCTATGATTAGTAAAATAATGTATGTTGTACACACTTGACCTGATATAGCACATGCAGTTGGTATAGTTGTAAGATTCTCTACTAACCCTAAGGAATCACACATGTCTTCTGTTAAAAGAATTTTGAGATATCTAAAGAATATTGAAGACAATGGTTTGTGGTACAATAAAGAAGGAAATTTTGAGCTACAAGTTTATACTGATGATGATTGGGCTAGAAACAGAGATGATAGAAAGAGAAATACAAGATGAGCATTCGTTATGGGTGACATACTTGTCACATGGATAAGTAAAAAGAAAGGATGCATATCTCAATCATTTTCAGAAGCAAAATATGTAGCTGCTGCTACAAATTTCTCTAACATTGCATGGATCGAGAAATTTATAAAAGGTATGACTGAGGAGATTCTTGACCCAACAATTATCTATTGTGATAATAAAAGTGCTATAAACATTTCAAAGAACCCTGTGGTGCATGCTAAGCCAAAGAAAATATCAAATAATTATCATTGCTTGAGGGAACAAGTACAAGAGAAATAGACAATACTAGAATATGTAAAATCCAAAGAACAATTAGAAGACATATTCAGAAAACCATTGCCAAAAGATACATTTGAATCCCTGAGGAATAGACTAGGGGTTTGTCCCTTGTCTGAGGAGGTTGCATCAGCCTACACATTTTCAGAAGATTAATCATGTTGATGAAAGTTGTGATATGGACTGCAATGACATCTCAGTACATTGAAGGTACTTATCTAAACCACACACCAGAGATATTGGTGGCTACTAAGAGCTCTATATTTTTTTTTCCATTGTCATCAAAGGGAGAGAAAGATTCAATGAAATATCCATCAGGGAGAAGAGATTCTACAACGCAAAGGGAGAGAATATCTAAAAGTTACTGTAAATGAAATAACAATCCATCAAAGGGAGAGAATTGGAGAGTGTTAAAACTGCATATCTATCCAAAAAAGGGAGAAGAGATTCTACAATAAAGGGAGAGATAGAATCATAAGAAAAAATTGCTACACCTATCCATTGAAGGGAATGAAGAAAGGGAGAGCACATAGGAGAATCAAATCTACAGGGAGAGCTATATGGTAAACATTTTTTGTGACTAAAAATATTAAATCTGAGCTAGAAGAGCTTACTGAGATTCAAATATTTGAATTGGTTATAAAACAATAAGTTTGGTATGTTATGGCATGTTTTATACTGCATATTTCATATTGTTTTTCCATCAATGCCAAAGGGAGAGATTGTTGAACTATAACTGATTGAATATTTGAAGATGATAAGTTGATGATCACCAAGCTACAAAAGTGAATGCAAGACAATAAATCAGTTAATGTATTGTATTGTCATTAATATCAACTTGATATGAATTGATTGTTCATACACATACTGTCATAACCTTGAATATTTGAAGGTGGTTGGTAAAACATAAAATTTTTGTATACACAGAGTGAAAGTGAACACCAAGCAGTTCACAATGTATACCGAGCACAATAGTAATCAAGCAAGTGTTACTGAGCAAGAGATGATGACCGAGCATAAGTGGAGGTAATGACTGAGCATAACTAAAGTTGATGACTGAGCATAACTGGAGTTAAAGAACAAAAAAATTGCTTAGCTGGCAGAGCTATAATTAAGGGATTGACTGATTGACTATTTTATTATCAATGATCAGTTGAACTAAAGCAAGGAAGGAGATTTAAAGTGTGTTTTATTCACAATTATCAAGGAGATATTTATGAAATAAACTAAAGGAGAACTTTACGGGATAAAGAAACACATGGAAATTTTTACAGATCAAGAAGAGATCTACGACAAAACAAGGAGATTGAGTGGTTAATCATGTATATATAAAGAGACAAGGAATTCATTATAAAAAAGAGGAGTGCTGAGTATATTTTATGTGGAGAGAGAAATATTCATGCAAAATCTGATCATACATCTTGAAGGACAGAGCCAAGGAATTCTATAGACACCGAGCAACAGAGGACAAAGCATTCACCAAGCAGAATAAAGGAAGAAAGCAAAGGAACTAAAGTGCATATTGACTAGAGAGGTATTCTTGGACTAACACTAGATCTAAATATTTGATGACATATTTTTCCATTAGTATGCAAAGGAAATAAGTTTTGAACCATCGGTAACACCAACACCGAAAGATAGGTTTAGTGCAACCTGACAGAGCAGGTTACAATGTAAACCGACGACACAGTTTACAAGTGCAACCCAAAAATCTTGAAGTGGAACCCGACAGAGAAACCTGACAGAGTAAGATGAAAGAGGAACCTGACAGAGTAGACAACAAGGGAACCCAACAGATAGTTCACAGAGGAACCTGACAGGCAAACTACAGAGAAAACTGAGCACCAGTCTACCGAGAGGCAGTTATATCCCAAGAAATGTGGATCTGATTTACACGTCAGATAAAACACTTGTGTTTTATATTTAGCTTTTTGATTTGCTTTAAATCCATTTTCTTGAGGGACAAGCAATGTAATTGTAATTTTTTTAATCAGTCTAACTGATTGTAAACATGCAAACTAGGAGATCAAGGTTAAGTTGTAAATCTTTGATCATAGAGTTATCTTTGTAATGCATGAAACTAAAATAAGTCAATCTAATGTATAAATAGATGTGTAATCAATCAAAAAAAGATGATGTGATGATGGTTGTAGCCAAGGAACACATCTATGGATCAGAATAAGAGTATCAAGAAGAAGAACACCAAAAGATGAAATAGGTTATCAAGAACCATATTCAAGGCTACTGAGCAGAATAGATGTATTGATCAATTACTATAGGTGATACATTTTACATGTGAACTTTAATGGATATATAATCAGAAATTGTAGATTTCATATACTCAGGTCAATGAATATTTTTGACTACATTCTAACAAGTGTAGCAAATCGAATAAATCCTTTGAGAAGGTGGATTTAACAATCCTTTTGTAAACCTCTTAACCGAGTGCACACTAAATAGTGTTGCTAAAGCTCTTAATAGAGTAGACCTTAACCAGTCTCTACATGTTACTCCTAATAGGGTAAGATCATAAGAAGTGATCAAAATTGTAAGCGTTAATTGACCCCTTCCATTCGTTAGATAGTGAAGTTTTTGTGGGTTTCATCCCCACCGCAGTTTTTACTTTCTAACATGGGTTTTCTGCATTACCAAATCTTGTGTCATGTGTCAATACCTTTCATGAATGTTTCTATGAATGTTTACATGCAATTAAGTTTATGAATTGATATTACATACATAAATATAGAATAATAGATATGGTTGGTAATACAAGAAATTGATTACATAAAGGATAAAGGTTAATTGACAAAAATATTAAGGGTACTGATTCACCCCTCCCCTCTCAGTACTCACCATTCCATTATTTCCAACAATTGGTATCAGAGATAGATCTCTTTTTTGGAAAATTTTAAATACTTGAGAGAAAAGATCATACAATGGAAAGGTATAAACTAGATAAGAGTAATGAGAATCAGAAGCTAGAGATATAATTCTTCTATGAGAAATACAAAGCAGAAAGAATCAAGATGAGAGAGCTACTGGATGAAAGAAAGGTTATGGAATTTCACTATAATGAAACAAACTATCATGAAGAAGAGATACCTAATTTATTTGATTCATCAGGATCTACATCTAGCAAAGCATTAGACACATATGAAGGAAGCATCACAAGTCTGAATGAAAGCAATCACCATCTAATAGATCAAGTCAAGATACTACAAATTGGTCAAGAGAAACAAATGATAAGGATGATTGATGTCATGAACAATGCTAGACAAGATGAGCAAGAAAGAACACTAGCTATTGATGAAAGGAGGAAGATCATTGAAAAGCTAGAAGAGAAAGAGTTAGAAATAAAAAGACACTAAACATCATCATGAAATCACCAATCAAATTATTCTTATGAGTTAGGAGGTAAACCGAATGAACATAGAAATCATTGAGAAAATAGAAGCTATTGGTGAGCTAAGAGAAGAAAATGAAAAACTCAAGCATGAAGTAAGAAATCAGCAACATCACAATGATATGATTAAGAGAGCTGAAGAAAGTAAAAAAAGGATGGATGATTTTCTAGGTGGACAAAGAAGAGTCAACAATAACACCGGGCTAGGGTATACCGAGCATGGAGAATCACCATACCAAGCTGATAAAAAATATGTCTACACAAATCCAAGACCAAGAAGGTAGTCATGCTATCACTATATGGAAAACCAGGCTACACATCAAATGTTTGCAGGAGAAAAATAAAAGGTATTCCTAAATCCACATTTACATTCATAGGAAATTGTTATAACTGTAACAAGAAAGGACATAAGGCATATGAATATCAATATAAGGTGAAAGAACCAAAGAAGGAAACCTACATGGAAAAGTATTATCCTTCTTGCAAAATGCTTGGGCACACATCTCTTGAATGAAAGAAAAAGAGAAAGCAAGCATGGAAGCCAAAAGGTCAAGAAAATTCTTATCAACCGAAAAGAGTCGGTAACTCATATGTTTGGGATTACAACACATGGGAAAAATGCACAACATGTGGTAGATTTGGTCACACAGCTGCAAACTGCATGAGGAAATGGACAAGAAAGTCCAGAAGTTGGACTAACCCTGGAATGGCATGCTTACACTATCATAGGGTCAGTTATCCAAGAAAAGGCTGTAGAGACCAAGTGACAGAGACAAGCACTTTTCCCAATGGAAACACCATTGAAGATATCAGAAGGATGAGAAAAAAAATGTGGAGGAAAGCTACAAACACTGATGAAGTTAGACCGAGAAATGCAATTGGTGATACCATATCTAATGGATCTGGTGACATCATCACCCCCACCTAAGAAGAACAAGTAAGTATGGAATTGCATTATACCAAGTTATAATTTACATCAGTTTTATTGTACATTGATGAAATGCCAAACTAGCATGAATAAAGATGCACTATGGTATTACTTGTTATGAATTTGTGAATTTAATCATGTCGGTCAATGCATACCAAAGAGCATTAGTGTACATACAAAGCTAAGTTTTCAATACTTACCGAGAATCGTCAGTTAACAAATAAAATCTAAGCTACAAGTGCAAACCGAGATCCATCGGTAATAATGTAAAAAGACAATATTGTCTTCGCCATATACTGAGATCCATTGATGAACGTGTGAAAGTCAAATGAAATGACACCTTCCTTGAGCATCGCTTTCTCACCAAGAATGAAGTGTGTGTGCTTCCTGAGTGACTCTGTCTTCGACACCCGATAATTAGTTGAAGCATTAAATGTGCCACTTAGGGCACCGTCTATAAAAAGAGTGACTGATACTTCATTTCACTCACCAGTGATTTAGAGAAAAGAAGTAGAGTGAAGTAGAGCACACACAAACTAGATAGTAGAAGCATTTAACCACTAGATTCACAAAATTCAATTGGATTCTTCAATAGCTACAGAAGGTTAAGTAAGTAACATCACCGAGCTCACTGTTTATCTCACGGGAAAAGCCCTAAATTTCAGAAACTATAGAAACCACATCCCATGCAACAAAGATCAAGAATGCTAAGGAAATAAAGGTTAACCTAATTAAGAACACCACTTTTAAAGAACCTAAATACAAGTTTTGTCCATAGGTTTCCTCGCAACTCGACGACATTGGATCATTTTCCAGAATTCCACCTAGGGTTTTTCTCGTAGAGGATGTCAGAACATACATCCATTGCAAGATCGCCGAGATAGGAGATCTTAAGGTTGAGCAAGCTTAAAAGAAGATTTAAAAAGATGGAACCATGAAGGATGAGCATAAACACATCAAGGTGAAAGGGATCACAAATTCCCTAATGTTCTTCAAGGAATTTAAAACCGAGTGGATTTGGATTGTGTTGAGCAGAGTACATGACTGAAATTGTGGCTAGATGAGACAAAAAATGATCACCAGGGATGTGATACACACTGTTATTGGTTATCCTACAACCAACAAGGCCAAGGAACTCAAACATCCTTCTTGTCTTGAGATTGAAAAGATGACAGGTGTAGAATGAGATAGAAGAGGATTGAAAGTGAATTCCATCAAGGATCCAAAAATGAAATTTGGAGCTTGTGTGCTGGGCTACAAAATATTCCAAGCTAGAAAGATGAACAGTATTGCATCAGGAGTAGTAGACACTAGACACAAAGCTGTTAAAAAGGGATTGCAATTGGATCTATCTGAGCTTCTAATGAAGTAGTTAGAGGAGAACATGAGGACAATCAGGTCTGCAAAGTCCAATTCATGTAAGTTTGGATCACTCTTAATGTGCATATTTTTCTACTTCCAAGACTTATTTTCATGCATCAGTAAAGTCAACTGGGATACTACCTGACCAGTGACAATTCAAATCAGTGAATTCATTAAGTCACTAGGTGACAACTTTGCATTAGTTATGGATGAATACTTCCCTAGATTTAAGGAAACAATGTAGAAAAGAATGAGGATACCATAACAACTCGTAGAAAAATATAGGACTAAAATTTATTTTATGGTGGACACCGATACCACCTTAATCAAACCAGTTGTACTGAGGAGAGCATGGTTAGCTCCACTTGACTATGAGATCAACATAGATCAAGCCAACAATGCTATTGAAGCATTGTTAAATGAACCACTTGAAAAATCACAACCAAGGTTTGGAACCTATGAGGAAGCCAAGGAAAGAATAAAAATAGGCTTAGTTGTGAAGAAGATTGATAGAAATAAAGACAACATGGTAAACCACTTAAGAAGAAGTTGTCGGTAGATGATGAAGAGTCAGAACAAAAGGATGACATTGAGGGACAGTCACCCATCGGTGAAGAACAAAAAATAAGTGACTTTGAATCTATAGATTCTGATGCACCACCACCACCACCTGCAAAGAAACCAAGGACTACTGTTGCATCAAGGACTAGAAGTCAGACAACTAAAGATACAAGTTCTTCACAAGTCAAGAAAGGATAGGTGAGGACTTACAAGAGTAAACCTCAAATAGAGCAGATATCATAACCAAATATGAGAAGGAGACTTATCAGAAGCAAAGAAGATAAGGAAGACAATGAGAAAGATGAGAGTGAGCAACTCCAACCTCTAAAGTACAAAATTCCTACAACAATTGATGAGATTTGTGCCTCAATCATCAAGATAGGTTCAGTATTTGAGCCTAAGGTTAGAAAATGGCTAAAATAGGACACTGAGGACCATAATAAGATAGAAGAAACCATCATTCAAACAATGTGTATGTTCAAATATATACCTATAGAGTTTGACAAAATGATGCCACAAGAACTTCTAGATAGACTTTCATCAAGATGGACATATGCACTAAAATCTGAAAAGGAGATAAGGGAAAGAGCCCTAGTTGCTCTTATGCCAACCGAGTCTAAGATGGAAGAAATTTAAGAAATGATGAAGTGACAATCAAAGAAGTTCTCATCCAAATTGAGAGCTTACAAAGTGCTAGAAGGAAAATTAATTGAGCTTGACAAGGAAAGTGAGGATGCTTGGAGGAAAATAATTGATATACCTAAAAAGGATACACGCCCTAAGACAATATTAGCACTCATCGACAAGCCTCATAATGAAGAAAATCAGATTACACTGAACCCAGAGCATATTCTAACAAATGATGATAAGGATGTCACTCAAACTGAATTAAATACTATAGAAAGCAAGGCAATGGATGACATTCCTCAAATTCTACAATCATTAGGAGATACTGTAGATAATATAATCACAGATACAAATATTATAAATATAACTGAAGATCCTACCAATGAGATAAAGGAAGATGAAGATGTCATAATTACCTGCGACCAGACCAAGGAACATGACACAAAAGAGGATGTTGCAGAAGTGAACATACAAGGCTAAATGCCACTATTGATACATGCTATCAATATCATCTTAGAAAAGGAAAATTCCCCTGAGCCTGATGCAAGCATACTCGACGATAAAGGAGAAGATGAACTAAAAAACACATCTGATGAACAAAATATAGATGGAGAGAAAAATATAATAGATGGAGCAAAAAAAGGAAAAGATGGAGAGCAGGGAGAAAAAAGTGAAGGAGAAAAAAGTGATTTCACTCCTAAGAATACCGAGGGATATGTTGCACAGAAAGAAAAGGTTGATGTGGAGACTTCCACTCCCAACCGACAGGTAGACACCGAGCAACAGGTAAAAGGAACTACACCCCCAAAGCCTTCATCCAACACATCAGACCAAGAAGAAAAAATTGCTATGGTACTGCATATAGGTGCCTCCACTACAATTTCAAAGAAGAAGAAAAATAATAAGAATCCAGTCACACTGGATGAGATTATTGAAATTCCTACATGTGATCCGAGGACATTGGATCCTGAGACACTTACAAAGTATGCTAAACTTTGTAAAAGAAAACCTATCCAAGATAAGCTTAAGAAGGAGACAAAGGATACATAGGTACTAGAGACAACCAAGGAGATACTTCATCAGATTTGTACCTGATAAAGACATTGATCAAAATACTTCTATTATTGATCAATTAGCGATTCTAACCAAAGCCATCACATCACAGAATGTGGATGTAGAGAAGGCCATAGAAGAACGTGCAAAACAAAAGTACAATACAAATTGACAAAGAGAATCAGCCAAGAAGTGGTCAAGAAAAAGGTAAAGATGTCTGAACTAATCACTGAATTAGGACCAATCATTTTAGAAGAAATAGCCTTAATTCAGAAGTCAAGCACTTTAGTGCATTTCACCAAGGATAATGGTGAAAAGATTACAAAATTAGATACACATCTTACAGATAGTGCACAGAGTCTAACAGCCACTCACAATGCAATCAAGATGCATTATGAAAAGATTAAGGAAGCTAAAAGGTTGAGACTAGAGATCTTAAAGGCAGAAACAAAGTTTAGAGATGAGGTAATTGAGCTACAAACTCTACTCCTACCGAATCTTACACTACTACAACAACATATGACAACAACAAGACAATTGATTGCCACCCCAGAGATGTCTGTCACTGACAACTCTATGATATGCATGCAAGGATTACATTGGAGCACATGGCTCTACAAAACCTTCAGGAGAAATGGGAGAAAATGATGGAAGACATGAAGAACTCCCATTCCCACATTTTTGACAAGTTGTATGTAATTAAACCTTTTCCCTTACTATCAAAAAAGGGTAGAATGATATGATAAAGGGAGAAGTAATATGTGTTAAAGAGGGAATTGATAAGGTGAAAAGGGGAAATAGAATAAAGTCAATGTGTATATACTTATACTATACCGAGGCACATACATAGGGGGAGTCATATTGACAAATATTGACAAGGTGAACACATGGTGTATATACTAAACATTTTAGTTTTTGCACATATAAAATTTTGATACTAATGTCAAAGGGGAGGATTGATGACATATTTTTCCATTTGTATGCAAAGGAAACATGTTTTGAACCATCAGTAACACCAACACCGAAAGACAGGTTTAGTGCAACCTGACATAGCAGGTTACAATATAAACCAATGACACAGTTTACAAGTGCAACCCAAAAATGTTGAAATGGAACCCAACAGAGTAACCTAATAGAGGAATTTGATAGAGAAACCCGATAGAACAGACAACAAGGGAACCCAACAAATAGTTCACAGAGGAACCTGACAGGCTGACTATAGAGAAGACCGAGCACTAGTTATATCCTGAGAAATGTGGACCTGACTTACACGTCAGATAAAACACTTGTGTTTTATATTTAGCTTTTTGATTTTATTTAAATCTATTTCTTGAGGGAAAATCAATGTAATTGTAATTATTTTAATCAGTCTAACTTATTGTAAACATGCAAACTAGGAGATCAAGGTCAAGTTTTAAACCTTTAATCATAGAGTGATCTTTGTAATGCGTGAAACTAAAATAGGTCAATCTAATGTATAAATACATGTGTAATCAATCAGAACAAGATGATGTGATGATGATTGTAGCCAAGGAGCACATCTATGGATCAAACTAAGAGTTTCAAGCAGAAGAACAAAAAAAGATGAAATAGGTTATCAAGAACCAGATTCAAGGCTACCGTGCAGAATAGAGGTATTGATCAATCACTATAGGTGATACATTTTACATGTGAACTTTAATGGATCTGCAATCAGAAATTGTAGATTTCATATACTTAGGTCAATGAATATTTTTGACTACATTCTAACAAGTGTAGAAAATAGAAGAAATCCTTTGAGAAGGTGGATTTAACAATCCTTTTGTAAACCTCTTAACCGAGTGCACACTAAATAGTGTTGCTAAAGATCTTAATAGAGTAGACCTTAACCAGTCTCTAGATGTTACTCCTAAAATGGTAAGATAATCAAAAGTGATCAAAATTGTAAGACTTAACTGACCGCTTCCATTCTGCAGATAATGAATTTTTTGTGGATTTCATCCCCACCACAGTTTTTAGCTTCTAACAGGGTTTTTCTGTGTTACCAAATCTTCTTTCATGTGTCAATACATTTCATGAATGTTTCTATGAATGTTTACATGAAATTAAGTTTATGAATTGATAAAACATGCATAGAGATAGAATAGCAGATATGGTTGGTAATACAAGAAATTGATTACATAAAGGATAAAGGTTAATTGACAAATTTTTTAAGGGTATTGATTCACCCCTCCCCTCTCAGTATTCACCATTCCATTATTTCCAACAATATTTGCAAATAAAAGTTGTATTTTGAAAAGATCATTTACTGTATTATTTTAACCATTGATTCAGAAAATCTCTTAACCAAGGATTTAACAGTCCTTATTGTATTGATATATTGAAGAGTATCAAAAGGTTTTCTTGTTGACAACATAGTGAGTGCTAGGTCAAAATACAAATTATTAGTTTTAAATCCTCTAACAAGGTCGCACTTAATAGTGTGTATTGTAACCTTTAACAGGGTTGGCTCTTCACCAAGCTCACTTCAGAAGAGTGAAAATATTTTGGGTTATCAGTCTGAGGTGGTTTTTCCCATATTGGGTTTCCATGTTAAAATCTATGTGTCAAATGTGTATATGTTTTATTGCATTGATATTTTGTTTTACACATTATTGAAATTGGATTGGTCTGTTAACACTAAGTTTATTTGTTGCTACTCGGTAAAGTCCATAAAAGATAAACAATATATCTTAGAGAGCATTTTATATTTTTTAAGATTATTTATGACATACATCTTGATGAAATTGGGACTATAAGATAACTGAACGTATTATATTTGAGAGATAAGTTTTGGTTGAATTTTTTGAATAATTATTAAGGCCACCAATTCACCCCCCCTCTCAGTTATTCTAACACATGTATCATTTAATTTTAATCCTTCAAATCTTTCTGCTTAATCTCCATCATTGATTTTCCTGCTTCATCCATCCTCAATAGTTGTCTTAAAAAATATTTCAATCTTTGTCGTCTGATCTTCATTGAATTTTAATAACCATTTGATCAAATAAAAAACTTTATCTTTTACCTCAAAATCATCAATTTCCAGCTCAATGTCTATGTCGGCCTCAGTTTGATTAAATTGCTTTATCAATAATTGTGTTGGCAATCCCTTGCTCGGTTATTACTATGCTCGGTATACACTGTGGTTTACTCGGTGTTTACTATCTCTTGGTGTATACAGAACTCTTCATTTTGCGACCACATAAACATTGTTTATTGCAGATCTTCAATTTATAACAAAAGTTTTCCACCATAATTATACTCAAATAAGTTGACATCAATGAAAATATATTAACTGATAATGTTTGTTACCACTTCTGCAACTCGGTTGAATATCAACAAATGACTTCAAACATATAATGAGCTATAGTTTATCAATCTCTCCCTTTAGCATTAATGGAAACATAATATGAAATATGCAATATAAAATGCCATACAATAAATACCAAACTTCTGTTCTACAACTGCAATAATTCAGTAGCTCTCCCTAGCTTGAATATAAACCGTGTCAGTATAAACAAAAATACTCACCATGCAAAATCTCCCTTTCTCTTTTCTCCCTTTAGTGGATAGATATGTCATTGATCATTTCTTTCCCTTTATATTTCAACAATCAACTCTCTCCCTTTGACAACAATGCAAAAGACAAATATGCAACTCTTTAGTAGCCAAATAAAATATATCTGATTTTCGGTGCAGTAAGTACCTTTCAGTGTAGTGATATCTCTGTGTTGGTCCAGTTCAACTTTTCATCAACAAGATTGATATTCTGATTTCATGTAGGTTGATTCAACCTCCTAATCAGTTTAGTTACCAATAGACAAGGGATGAACTCCTAGTATACCTCTCAAGTACTCAAATGTATCCTTCGATAAGGGTTTTGTGAATATGTCTGCAATTTGTTCTTTTGATTGTACATATTCTAGTATTACTTGTTTGTCTTGTACTTGTTCCATCAATTAGTGATATTTATAGATATGTTCTTTGTATTTGCATGCATCCCATGATTCTTTGAAATATTTATACCACTTGTATTATAACAGTAAATCATCACTGGTTTAGTGATCTCTTCATTCATTCCTTTCAACAATTGTTTTATCCATGCTATGTTAGAACAATTTGTAGCAGCAGCCACATACTCTGCTTCTATAGTTGACTAAGATATGCATCCTTGCTTCTTAGTTATCCAAGTAACTAGTCTTTATCCAATAAAGAATGCTTGACCGGTAGGACTCTTTCTATCATCTATGTTCTCAGCCCAATCAGCATCAATATAAACCTTCAATTCAAACTTTCCTTCTCTTTTATACCATAGTCCATAATCCTCAGTATTATTCAAATATCTAAAAATTATTTTTACAACAGTCATATGTGATTCTCTAGGATTAGCATAAAATATTGCAACTGTGTGTGCTATGTTAGGTTTTGTGTGTACAATATACATCAATTTACCAATGATAGATCTTTACAAGGTTTGATTTACCTCAAGTGTCTTGTGTTCTTTTGTCAGTTTGCATTCTGTCACCATAGGTGTTCTGACTTGTTTTAATTCTTTGATTCTGAATGTCTTTAGTACTTATTTGATGCATTTTGATTGAGTAATTTAGATACCTACAGTCTATTTTAAATTTGCAATCCTAGAAAATATTTGATCTCACCAAACATCGACATCTCAAATTCTTTCCTCAGTTCATCAACAAATGAAGTGCATAAGTTATCATTACCTCCAAATATGATATCATCAACAAATATTTCAGAAATAAGTGTCTTATCATCATTTCCTCCTTTTAAATACAAATTTTTGTTTTCATTTGTTATAATAATTCTGATGCTTATAAGATAAGAATGCAGTCTTTCATACCATGCTCTCGGTGCTTGTTTCAGTCCATATAAAGGTTTGTGTAACTTACATACCATGTGTGTCTGATCAGGATAAAAAAATCCTTCAGGTTGTTCAATGTATACCTCTTCTTCTAGTATTCCATTAAAAAATGAAGACTTCACATCCATCTAATATACCTTGAATCCTTTATATTCAGCGTATGCAAGTAGTATTCTTACTCCTTCAAGTATAGAAATGGGTGCAAAAGTTTCTCCATAGTCAATTCTTTCTTCTTGTGCATACCCTTTGCAAACTAACCTTTCTTTATTTATGGATACATTCCCATCTTCATTTAGTTTGTTTCTGAAAATCCATTTGGTGCCAATGACATTTTTGTCACTCGGTCTTGGTACTAATGTCCATGTCTTATTTTTCTGTATCTACTCAATTTCCTCATTCATAGCATTAAACCATTCTTTATTTTCTAATGCATCTCTAACATTCTTAGGTTCAAATTTACAAATTAAACATGTATCATCTCTAAACTTAGTTCTTGTTATCATGCCTACTCTTTTGTCTCCAATGATTTGATCCTGTGGATGATTTCTTCTCACATATTTAGAAATTACATGATAAACTTTCTGTTCTTCATTATCTTCTTCTTTATGTTCATTGTCTTCTGGTTCATGATCTTCTATTTCAGAATTTTCCTAATTCTCAGTCTGTGCTATCTGTTGCCCGGTGACATTAACCTATTGCCTAATAATATTACCCTATTGCATGGTAACGCTAGGCATATGTGTCAATATAGTATCAGGTTCTTCCCAGTAAATAAATCTACTATAATCCTCTGGTTCTTTCATGTCGTCTTCATCATTTAGATCAACAAATTCATTAACTTTCACATTTTGCACTCTCAATGATTTTGTTATTTGTTTTGTTCAAACATTTGTAAGCTTTACTATTAGTAGAATATCCAAGAAACATTCCTTCATCACTTTTTGAATCAAATTTTCCATTTTGATCATCTTTCAGAATATAGAAACGAATACCAAATATTCTAAAATAGCTCAGATTGTGAGTATAACCATACCATAGCTCATAAGGTGTTTTGTTTGAATCTTTCTCTAGTTGTACTCAGTTTAGTGTGTAAATTTCTATGTAGACTTCTTCTCTCCAGTATTTTTGTGCAGCACTCTTTTCAATTATCAATGTTCTGACACAATCCACAATTGATCTGTTCCTTCTTTGAGCAATTCTGTTTGGTTGTGGTGTCCTCAGTGTAGAAACCTATCTTTTGACTCCATACTCATTACAAAAGTTAGTGAACTCATCAGAAATAAATTCACCTCTTATATCAGATCTCAAACACTTCAGATCTCTACCAGTTTCTTTTTCCACTTTTTCTTTGTACCACTTAAACATCTTAAATGCTTTAGATTTTTCTTCTAGGAACATGGCAGTCATCTTCCTAGAGTAGTCATCAACAAATAAAATAAAATATTTCTCTCCATAATAGCTCTATTTTCTCATTGGTCCACATAGGTCTGTATGGACTAACTCCAAAATATCATTAGATGAAAAATTCTTGCTCTTGAAACTAGATTTTGACATCTTTCCCATTTGACAATTTTTGCAAATTACATGGTCTCCTTTAGTTAAGCTTGGTAAGCCTCTAACTTTTCTTTTCTTACTAATCTTAACCATGTTGTCAAAATTTACATGACAAAGTCTTTTATGCCATAACCATATATCTTCAATTTTTACCAATAAGAAAGTAGTTTCAACTGTGTCAAGATAGAATAGGTTACCTTTATATTGTTCACCAGTGCTGATCAACTTTCCTTTTCCATCATAGATTTTGCTTTTCTGTTCTCAAATATGACTCGGTGAACTATGTTATTCAATTGTGAAACACTCAACAGATTATAGTTAAGTCCTTTTACCCAATAATAATTTTCACATTTGATTTGATTGTTCAACATAATAGTACCTTTTCCTTTTACTTGACAGGGTGTATGATTTCCCATTCTTACTAATCCTCCATCATAATGTTCAAGAAATTCAAATTTTCCTTTATCACCAATCATGTGTTGTGTAAAACCACTATCAATAACTCAAATATCATATTTACTAACTTTAGAGATGTTGGTACCCATATAGACCCTGGTAATAAAACTTTCAGTTTAGGGTCTTGAACCTTTTTGAAGTAAGTTCAAAGCAGTTCCAAGTGGTTCAATTTGGAAAAGAAGGTTTTAATGGTTCAGAGGTAAGTACACAGGTGCAGTGGCTCAGAGAGTTTCATGGAGTTTAAATATGATTTGGTTTAGATTAGAGGTTCAGCAGCTCTAAGTTTGAGCTTAGAGATTCAAAGCTTATGGTTGTGATCAATCAAAAGTTCGTACCATGCTTCAAATGGATCGACAAATTTGGTATTTTGAAGTTCAGCATCAAAGTTTAGTTCCCAAAATCTAGGTTCATAATTTGAAGTGCAACTTCAGATCAAAGTATCAATGGCATGGGTTCACATCATAAGTCAAGCCCCTTCAAGAAGTATTTACATCATTGTAAAGTTGATATCAAGGATCAGACACTTTCTCATTGGTAGTTTTTGTTTGGGCTACAATTGCGTGTGGAAAAAGCACAATTACTCAAGGAAAAATTTATATATGGTGAATGGACTGGGAGTACAAACCCCTCTTCAATATAATTGTGGATATAGGAACTTTTTAACCATCTCAAAGGTGAATATAACATTGGGTTCAATCGCAGGTAAATAAATGGTGTGATGCTAAAATCAAATGACATTTGAATTATCTTTTTGTTTAAATAAATTGGTGTCAAGGCACAAGCTCATGGTCGTGTTGAAAAACTATGACATGACACTAGACTGAACCAGTGTCTAATCCCCCAAGTGCCAGGTTTTCATTGAAAGGCTCAGGACTGTATGCATGTCCCATTGGGATGTAAAGCTCAATGCTCAATAACACGCATGGCTCCTAAAATATAATTAGAAGGGGAATATGCCGAGTTTGGTTACTTATCAAAATGGTCAGGAGTAACTGTCTACATAGTTATAATGGTGTTTTAATACACCAAATGTATCTAGAAGCGGACTTGTTTTCTGTCCCTAGTTCTTTAGCGCCCCCGTAGTTTCTCCAGCGCTCAGTTTGGTTCTGTATTACTGCACAGGCACTACATGCGATTTGTTTGATACAATGTCCAAAGATTTCCTCATAAGTGCTCAATATGGTTCAAAGGAGGTAGCGGCATGAATAGCAGATAAACACATTCACAGGGAATAGAGCCTTTGTGCAGAAGATACCATAGACCAATGTCAAGTTTGATATGAAGATGAGTTGATGCCTCTACGGTGGACGACGTAGTGCAAAAACTCGCACGGACTAATTGAAACCATTGACATTACAATTGATCAGGTTTCTTTTTTAGTTCCAGAATTCCAATCCATGAGATTAGGATAGAGATGAGAAAGTTGTTTCCAAATTGTGATACAGAGGAAGCATCAAAATGATGCCTCAACGAATCATGAAATCGAGATTGGTATCAAGACGCATATGTGATTGGCTTGGTGAGCCGATATGTATAAGAGAGAACATGGCATGCAAAGGCCTCAGGTAGTTGAAGTCATGGTTGCCTGCAAAACTTCAAGTTATCAGTGCGTAGATTTTGATGGACGGGTCTCAACATGAAAATCATGCTTAGTTGTAAACAAGGTTATCCTTGAGCCTGAGCTTTCAAAATAGGAACTCCGTTTGGCATGGGGGGGGGGCAAGGATCTTGGAGATCAATGCAGAGGAGGCATAGACATGTATAAACCATTCATTGAAATGATCATATCAGTGCAGGCTGCCGAATCCCTAATCTCAGTGTGACATGGAGAATGTATATAAACTTGTGTCGAAGTGCATGTGCCATGGATTCGGTCAAGATAGTCTGGACATGTGGATTTATGAGGAAAATGTGGCCCGATTTACTGATGAATAACATAAAGGATGACTCCAAACTATTTGATGAAATTTCAAACAGTCATGAGGAACGACAATAACTATATCCCATATAGTGATCTTTGTGGCCTTGTCGATTATCACGGCCCATGGTCCATCAACTAAGGGGTCAATGAGAATGAGAATATGATGATTTAGGCATGATAAATGGCCAAGGAAAGTTGTCCACCCACATAACTATGCAAACAATAAATTGAGGACACAGACAAGTCCTAAATACAATACAGAACATGTCACCAATAAATGAAAGTTTCCTAATGAGGTCCAAGTGGAAGCATATGTGGCAATGATAAGGCCAAGTTTTAATGATAACTCAGCAGGATAGTAACAGGTGTCAGTAAATGAAAATTACTTTGATAGTATATAGATTTGTGATATCTATTTTAAAATCAACTAAGCTTCATCCCGGAAGATATTTCAAATAATTTAATTAGTATTTATAAGGTAATGAACATTATGGTCCCAAACTGTATATTAGGGATGAGAAGTAATATCAAGAATCAGTTTTCATAACTAAAAAAGGGAAGTGTTCGAAAGGAAAATAAGTAAGGCTCATGAAGATAGAGAAAGGGTTCTGGATTCCACTTACCCTGGAGACTTTGAGCTACATGGGGGTGTTAGTTTTTCTTTTCATTTTGTAGTTGCAGGGAGGGGCATGTTTTTCTTTCGACGATTTGTGAATGCAGGAACAGAGGATCTATAGAATCCTTTTGTAAACTCAGAGGAATAAAGTTTTTGTGTATTGGATCTTTGAGTCTAGATGATTGCTTTGTTGTTGATATTAATCTGTGAATTAATTCAACTTCCATTGAAAATTATTCTGTTTCACTTAATCATGAATGTGTTTATCATTTGGACTTTGAGCCAAAGATATTTATGTATTTGGAAGAGTTGATACATCACTTTCTTTCTGCATTTCTTGTAGTGTTAGGGTTGGATAAATGGTCTTTGTACCATTTATTCTCTATTTATCTCTTTTCAGTTAGTTAGTCTCTTCGCATCTATCTTGTGTTTACGAATAGATGTTTGTGAACCTTTATTGCTTTCAGGTTAAAAGCATTACTGATTATAATTTAGTTAATTCATTGTAAATCTTACATGGGGTGCTGTACCTGGATAATTCAGAGGGTGCTTACACTTTTCAATAGTGAAGTGACCCAACTGTTGTGTTGAAATTTTTCTTTCAGCCTTGGGTGTTTAGGAGTCATTTTGTGTAGGTGTTTTGAGAAGACAAATCTGTTTACCAACAGATTTATGGTGACTCTACTGGGGATTGGAAGTGAAGATCAGTGCTAAATTGATTTCCTCAATTATTCTGTAAAATATCTTGGTATTTGCAGGATTGGTGACTCTATTGATGACCATGCCGATTGTAAAAATCATGAAAAAGACAAGGCCTAATCCCACCTTTATGGAAATCTACCAGACGGATGATAAAGTGCTGCATGATTTCATGGATTTTTTTAAAGAAAGTATCTCTCGGGCTGTGAGATAAAATATCAGTCTTGAAGATGACTACAAATCTATCCTTCTGTGGAGAAGCCTCTATGTTAGGTTTCATAAACTGAAAGACCTCCATGAACTCAGAAAGAGGGCACAACAACTTGAAGAAGAGTTGGTAGTTGACGACGAAGAACCTCCAGATTGGTGACTCTATAAAATGACCATGCCTAATGGAAAGGCCACAAGAAAGATGAGGCCTAACCCCACCCTCATGGAACTCTATCCGATAGATGACAAGGTACTGCAAGAGTTCCTGAATCATTATAAAGAAAGTGTCTCTCATGCCGTGAAAACAAATTTGAGCATTGAAGATGATCATAATTCCATCCTGCTGTAGAGGAGCTTTTGTTATAGATTTCACAAGATGAAAGAGTTGGAAGCATAGAAGAGAAAGGTACAACACCTCAAGAAAGAGTTAGAGGTGGATGATGATGAAGTCCCAGTTATCTCTACACATTTCATCTCGAGCAATTACTCATTCCAGAGTAAGCAATAAATCCAAATGGTCACAGCCCAGCCACAAGAAAATCAGGCATGGGTTAAAAAAAAACATCCTGGCTGAAAGTGAGGATCCCAGCAGTAGTAATGACAAGGGTATACCGAAATCTCTGCTCTTTTCTAATATTGAGAACTCTGAATCTAAGAATGATGTTAGCCATCTTGGTTGGCAATATATTGTTAGTAAGAAATTTCAAGATGATGTGCAACCAAAGGTTGAAGCTGGGGTTTCTGCTGAAGAGATAAATGAATGTGATTCTTCATGTTTAAAATGTCAAAATCAATCCATAGAAGAATTCGATCAGTCTAAAATTGAAGCTTTTGATAATGACATGGCTACCAAAACAAAGATAGGTGTGACTACTTATGGTCTGGATAATTTTCAAGAAGAGGATCATCTTGCACATCTAGTGGAAGCAATCCGTTTCCAACAAGATACAGTAGCAGCAAGCGAGATTGAAGAAGATTCTGTAAAGCTAGAAGATGAGCTTATTTGGAGTAAGCCCAACCCACTATACTTACCAATGGAGTTTCATGAGAATATTATTATCAGAGACAATCCTCTATTTCAACCTTATGATTCATCATTAGGTGATGAAAATCCGTTCTCTTCTTTCATATTAGAGGATGCAGAAAATATGATAGAAGGAGGAAAGGTTGGAATGAGTTCCTAGCCTATGGGAAACTCGGTTGAGATATTGAATGATGCTCTCCTCTACACGGAAGAAGAAGACATCATATGCAGATTTTTACCATCTATTGGGCAAGGAGATCCCTCTTTAAACAGCCAAGGTATGAACTCAAAACAAATAGACTGTAAAAAGTTGTTTGGTGATTCATTATTTCATTCCCTTGGGTGTGAATATATTGTGATGTCTAAAGATTCACTAGAAGAAACAAAAGATCAAATGTTCTACATATTTGAGGATACCCTGAGTTTTGATGGAGTTGAAGTTAATTTTTATGATAAATTTGAGCGCTTGTTGGATGGATTCTATCTTTTTGATAATGTGAAGAATGACTCTCATGATCATGGAAAGAGGTGTGCCATTATGGACCGTAGTTGGGAGGCCAATGAATTTTTTTTTGAATATTGATTTCTTCAATTCAAGATCTTTCTTGATTTGAAGAATGATACACAAAAACCATTTGAAGATGAGGAATGCTATGATAAGCTTTGGTTGTTCGGGAAAGAATATTGGGTTGCTAAATTTTTGCATGCTATCAACTTGAGTTTCAACATTGAAGAGATCGCCATCAGGCAGTGGTCTAGAGCTACTCCACTAATGCACAATCTACTTCTCTGAAAAGGATATTATTTCTCCCAGCCAGTGGATGGCTTTGTGTAAGTTTTTCTTGCTTCTAGCTATTGCGGTAGGTTCTTTTCCTACCTTTGTACATGTTGTAAATTGTCTTTTTGTTGTGCATAGTGTTAGTTGGAATAATGTGCAAGCTTTGAGCTTGCTTGCTAGAGTTCTCTATTTTTGTGCCAAAAGCAGTCCCACAGTTAGAGCCCATGTTGGTACCCATATAGACCCTGGTAATAAAACTTTTAGTTTAGGGTCTTGAACCTTTTTGAAGTAAGTTCAAAGTAGTTCCAAGTGGTTCAATTTGGAAAAGTAGGTTTTAATGGTTCAGAGGTAAGTACACAGGTGCAGTGGCTTAGAGAGTTTCATTGAGTTTAAATATGATTTGGTTTAGATTAGAGGTTCAGCGGCTCTAAGTTTGAGCTTAGAGATTCAAAGCTTATGGTTGTGATCAATCAAAAGTTCATACCATGCTTCAAATGGATCGACAAATTTGGTATTTTGAAGTTCAGCATCAAAGTTCAGTTCCCAAAATCCAGGTTCAGAATTTGAAGTGCAAATCCAGATCAAAGTATTAATGGCATGGGTTCACATCATAAGTCAAGCCCCTTCAAGAAGTATTTACATCATTGCAAAGTTGATATCAAGGATCATACACTTTCTCGTTGGTAGTTTTTTTGGGGCTACAATTGCGTGTGGAAATAGCACAATTACTCAAGGTAGAATTTATATATGGTGAATGGATCAGGAGTACAAACCCCTCTTCAATATAATGGTGGATATAGGAACTTTTTAACCATCTCAAAGGTGAATATAACATAGGGTTCAATCCCAGGTAAATAAATGGTGTGATGCTAAAATCAAATGACATTTGAATTGTCATTTTGTTTAAATAAATTGGTGTCAAGGCACAAGCTCATGCTTGTGTTGCAAAACTATGACATGACACTAGACTAAACCAGTGTCCAATCCCCCAAGTGCCAGGTTGTCATTGTAAGGCTCAGGACTGTATGCATGTCCCATTGGGATGTAAAGCTCAATGCTCAATAACACGCAGGGCTCCTGAAATATAATTAGAAGGGGAATATGCCGAGTCTGGTTACTTATCAAAATGGTCAGGAGTAACTATCTACATAGTATTAATGGTGTTTTAATACACCAAATGTATTCAAAATTGGACTTTTTTTCTGTCCCTAGTTCTTTGGCACCCCCATAGTTTCTCCAGCGCTCAGTTTGGTTCTGTATTACTGCACAAGCACTACATGCGATTTGTTTGACAGAATGTCCAAAGATTTCCTCATAAGTGCTCAATATGGTTCAAAGGAGGTAGTGGCATGAATAGAAGATAAAAAAATTCATAGGGAATAGAGAATTTGTGCAGAAGATACCACAGACCAGTGTCAAGTTTGATATGCAGAGGAGTTGATGCCTCTATGGTGGACGGTGTAGTGCAAATGCTCACACAGACTAATTGAAACCATTGACATTACAATTGATCAGGTTTCTTTTTTAGTTCCAGAATTCCAATCCATGCGATTGGGACAGAGATGAGAAAGTTTTTTCCAAAATGTGATATAGAGGAAGCATCAAAATGATGCCTCAACGAATCATGAAACTGAGATTGGTATCGAACCGCATAGGTGATTGGATTGGTGAGCCGATATGTATAAGAGAGAACATGGCATGCAAAGGCCTTAGGTAGTTGAAGTCATGGTTTCCCAAGTGAAAAACTTCAAGTTATCAGTACATAGATTTCAATGGACGGGTCTCAACATGAAAATCATGCTTAGTTGTAAACAAGGTTATCCTTGAGCCTGAGCTTTCAAAATAGGCACTCTGTTTGGCGTGGGGGGGGCCAAGGTTCTTGGAGATCAACACAAAGGAGGCATAGACATGTATAAACCATTCATTGAAATGATCATATCAGTGCAAGCCGTCGAATCCCTTATCTCAGTGCGACATGGAGAACATATATAAACTTGTGTCGAAGTGCATGTGCCATGGATTCGGTCAGGAGTGTCCGAACATGCAGATTTATGAGGAAAATGTGGCCCAATTTACTGATGAATAACATAGAGGATGACTCCAAATTGTTTGATGAAATGTCAAACAGTCATGAGGAATGACAATAACTATATCCCATATAGTGATCTTTGTGGCCTTGTCGATTATCACGGCCCATGGTCCATCAACTAAGGGGTCGATGAGAATGAGAATATGATGATTCAGGCATGATAAATGGCCAAGGCAAGTTGTCCACCCACATAACTGTGCAAACAATAAATTGAGGATACACACAAGTCCTAAATACAATACAAAACATGTCACTGATAAATGAAAGTTTCCTAATGAGGTCCAAGTGGAAGCATATGTGGCAATGATAAGGCCAAGTTTTAATGATAACTTGGCAGGATAGTAACAGGTGTCAGTAAATGAAAATTACTTTGATAGTATATAGATTTGTGATATCTATTTTAAAATCAACTAAGCTTCAGCCCAGAAGATATTTCAAATACTTTAATTAGTATTTATAAGGTAATGAACATTATGGTCCCAGACAGTATATTAGGGATGAGAAGTAATATCAAGAATCAGTTTTCATAACTGAAAAAGGGAAGTGTTCAAAAGGAAAATAAGTAAGGCTCATGAAGATAGAGAAAGGGTTTCGGGTTCCACTTACCTTGGAGACTTTGAGCTATAGGGGGGTTTTAGTTTTTCTTTTTGTTTTGTAGTGGCAGGGAGGGGCATGTTTTTCTTTCGACGATTTGTGAATGCAGGAACAGAGGATATGTAGCATCTTTTTGTAAATTCAGAGGAATAAAGTTTTTTTGTATTGGATCTTTGAGTCCAGATGCTTTCTTTTTTGTTGATATTAATCTGTGAATTATTTCAACTTCCTTTTAAAATTATTCTGTTTCACTTAATCATGAATGTGTTTATCATTTGGACTTTGAGCCGAAGATATTTATGTATTTGGAAGAGTTGATGCATCGCTTTCTTTCTGCGTTTCTTGTATTTTTAGGGTCAGATAAATGGTCTTTGTACCATTTATTCTCTATTTATCTCTTTTCAGTTAGTTAGTCTCTTCGCATCTATCTCATGTTTATGAATAGATGTTTGTGAACCTTTATTGCTTTCAGGTTAAAAGCATTACCGATTATAATTTAGTTAATTCATTATAAATCTTACACGAGGAGCTGTACCTGGATAATTCAAAGGGTGCTTACACTTTTCAATAGCGAAGTGACCCAACTATTGTGTTGCAATTTTTCTTTCAGCCTTGGGTGTTTAGGAGTTATTTTGTGCAGGTGTTTTTAGAAGACAAATCTGTTTACCAACAAGAGATAAGTGTTGTTTCTACATACCTTTAATCTTCATCTAAATCATCTTTCAAAGATACAAACACAGTCTCAATATATTCATCACTGTCAGAACTGTTGTCATTATCTTTATCTTTAGCAATGTAACAAGCTTTCTTACCTTTATCTTTGTAATCTTAGTTATCTCTTTTATCATATTGTCAGTTGCTTCGGTAGTCTTGGTGATCCTTTCTGTCATTAGATCCATCATTTCTACCATCATCCTTTCTGTTAGGGAATCTTGTAGAAAAATGGAAAATCTCTTTACAATTAAAGCATATCAAAGGTAGTTTACCTTTATATATTCCTTTACCTCTGTGCAATCTTCTAACCATTAAAGCTTCAAGTTCATCAATTTCCTTGTCATCACTATCACTGTCATTGTTATTTCTGATTATGTATTTGCTACTAGATTTACCAATTTTCAAAGTAGAAATAAATGCAGATTCCATAGATGGTACAATACTGTTGTCAAAATTATCCAGCTCAAAAGAAATCAATCTTCCAAAAAGACTATTAACAATAATGTTATTTCTAGTTGCAACTCTCATTTCATGAATTGCAGAGACTCTTATAGAATAGATAGACAATAGAGCTCTAAGAATCTTACTCACAATTGTGTCTTCATCAATAGTTCCACCAGATCCTCGAATAGCATTCAAAAATTCTTTAAGTCAGTTACTATATTGTGTGATGTTTTCTCCTTCCTTAATTCCCATGTCATCAAACTTACCATGAAGACTTTCAGCTTTGGCTCTCAGTACATTCACATCTCCTCCATAAACTAGTGTAATTTGATCCCACATTTGCTTGGAAGTTGTACATGTCTTGATGTCCTCAAATTCTGAATCTATAAGTTAAGAGGAAATCTCCACCATGATAAGGTTATGTTCATATTTTTCTTTCATCTGATTTATTGTCAAAGGTCCAGTAGGTAGAATGAATTCATTGTCCAGAAAATATTCAATATTGCTTTCAATCCCTGATAGGTATAATATCATTCTTCTTTTCCATGTCAGGAAGTTCTCATTGTTCATCGTAGGTGTGTCTCTCTCATACATCTTGTGATCTTTAGCTTAAGTCCTTCAAAACTTTGTTCTAAGCACTGCATGCTCTCTGATAAGAACTGTATGCTCTGATACCAATTTTTAGAATAACTGAAAGGGGGGGGGGGGGGNACTGCATGCTCTCTGATAAGAACTGTATGCTCTGATACCAATTTTTAGAATAACTGAAAGGGGGGGGGGGGTGAATCAGTTAGAACCAGTTTCCTCACAATTATCCTCTAGTCCCAAATTTCTCTAGATGTATAACAAAACAAATTCAAACATATAATTCAACTCAGTGAAAATGTATTTTGTAATCATAAACTTTCATCAATAGTGTTTACCGAGTGTCAGTAAATTAATACTATGATTACCGATCTAGGTCAATAAAGTAAAGTGTAAAGTAAAATAACAATCCAAAAAATTCATGCACATTGACACATAGATTTTTAACATGGAAACCCTGCTAAGGGAAAAACCACTTGGGACCGGTAACCTAAAATATTTTCACTCTTCTGAAGTGAGCTTAGTGAAGAACCAACCCTATTAAAGGTTATAATACACACTATTAATGTGACTTGGTTAGAGGATTAAAACTAATATAGTTATCTTTTGACTGGATGCATTCACTATGGGGTCAACAAGAAAACAATCAACATTCTCTGAATGTCATAATAAGGACTTCACTATCCTACTTGGTTAAGAGATTTATCTATAGCAATGGTTAAACTGATACAGTAATGATCTGATTCAAATACAACTCTATTTTCTAGATATTTAGATCTATGATAAGTACATAATACCTCTGATCAATTTGTTCACTTTAGTTCATCTCTTTCTTTATACTTGTTCTGCTCGGTAATGCTCTTTCCTCTGTTTTCTCGGCGATGTCTATAGAATAAAACTCGATTCTGTCTTTAAACAATTTGATCATTCATGCATAAAATTAGCATGTGAAAATCATAGAATAATGTATGATATCTCTTGTCTCTTATATAGACATCATGAATCATTTGACTTTCATCCTTCAAATCTTGCTACTTAATCTCCATCATTGATTTTCCCACATGATCCATCCTTGACAGTTGTGTTAAAAACACATTTCAATCTGTGTCAATTGATTTTCATTGAATTTTAATAATCATTTGGTAAAATAAAAAACTATATCTTTTACCTTGAAATCATCAATTGCCCGCTCAAAATCTTAGTCGGCCTCAATTTTATTAAGTTTCTTTATCAATAATTGTATCAACAATCCCTTGCTCAGTTATTACTGTGCTTGGTATACATTTTGTTTTACTCGGTGTTTATTGTCTCTCGGTGTATACATAACTCTTAATTTTTTGACCACATAAACATTATTTGTTCTAGTATTCAATTCATAACAAATGTTTTCCACCATAATAATACTCAAATAAGTTGACATCAATGAAAATACATTAACTGATAATGTTCATCATCACTTCTACAACTCGGTTGAATATCAAAAAATGAGTTCAAACATATAATCAGTTTTAGTTCATCAATTGGTATGAACCAATTTGGTGGATTTTGGTGAGATTTTTGATCAGTTTGGTGAAGACTATCCAGGAAAATCTTGTTTATAGGGTCCGATCAGAAATGGTGCCCTAACTTGCAATCCCATCATAGAAAATACATGAATACTAGTAGAATTCAAGTTAGGGGCATGTATTTTAAGAACCTAGAAGGGCAGGATCAAGGTGCACATGTTGGTGACTTTCCCACCAAGCCCTAGGCTAAACATGTCCATGTGTTTAGTATAGACACAAGGAAAAGTGATAAGAAGGTCACATTGGTGAGTGGTGAGGATAAAAAAAAATAGATTCAGTGCATTAAAGGGTACAAGAGGATATCCAAGTGGTTAGATTGGTCCTGTGAACCCATTTCTTAAGACCCCCTTTGGAAACCAGTCCTAATTAGGCCTATTAGGTCTGTGTCCTTTGGTGAGGGTTTGGAGATGCAAAGAAGAGTCAAGATCTGATCTCTTAGGGTTTGTCCAATGTCCATAAAGAGTATTTGAATCCCTATTTTGTTCAAAGGATTCTATACCGGTGTGGGGAGTTGTCCTTGAAAAACTGATTGGTTAGGGCTACTAGCAAGAAGAATAATTTTTGTGTTTTGTGAACCAACCTTGGTATGAAGTGTTCAAACTTGTTCAAAAGGATAGAAGGAGTTTCCTAAGTCATATGATTCCTTATCATTCTATAGAAGTGTGAAATTCATGACTTTCTATTGTAGAAGTTAATTGAGGATGTCAATGGAGATGGAGTAGGAGTGTCAAAGGGTGAAGAAACAATAAGTTGGATTTGCTATACCTTCTAGTTGCCTACTTTGCATCAAGTGGTATTAGAGCACTAGGAGTATCCTTAGGGAAAAGGATTTGGAAATGATAGATATAATAGAAGGTGGAGGTGGTGATGAGATCCATGCAAGGGTCACCAATGTAAATCTCACAAAGATAATGAGAGAGCGCATGATAGAGAGTAGAAAGATGCAAGCAAAGATAGAGAGATTGAAGGGAAAGGTAGAAAGAAGGGATAGAGAAGAATTTGAAGAAGAAGGAGATGGGGATGAAGAAGAGGCCCCATTGTAGGCTAGAGAAAGAGTACCTACAAATCAAAGACCCTTCATTGAAACCCTTGAAAGGGTAGGAAATAAGGAGAGTAAAGAAAACTTACCAATGTTCCCTAGGAAGTGGAACCCTGAGGAAATTATGGATTGGTTGTAAACATTAGAAAATCACTTTGAATGTGATGAAGTACCTAAGAACTAGAAGGTGAGAATTCCCATGTCCAAGTTGAAAGGTTTTGTCCTTAGTTGGTGGAACTTCTTAAGGAATGAGAGATTAGAAGAAGGAAAGAATCCTATCTCTTCGTGGAAGAGAATGGTTACAGAGATAAAGAAGCAATGTTTAAGAGAGGATTATGAGGTAATGATGCATAAGAAGTTACAAAATATAATTTAACAAAAGGACTTAGATGTAATTACCTACATGGAGGAATTTCATAAGATTTCCCTCAAGGAAAGAGTACTTCAGAGTGATAAGAAAAGTTGGAAAGGTATCTGAATGGCCTTAGATACAATATTCAGGATGAACTTAGTCTCTTCAATCCTGAGACAATTCATAAGTGTTTCCAAATGGCACTGAGAATAGAAGAAAAACAAAGAGGAAGGGAGATAACCATAATAGAGGAAGAGGAGAAAACTTATGAGGAAGAGGTAGGTTTGGTGGAAGAGGAAAATATCATAGACCACAAGGAGAGTCAAGTAACCAGGACCAAGAAGGAGAGTAAATTCACAGAGGCAATTTTAGAGGAAGGATATCCGATAGAAGATGAATATTTGGGGGTAGAAGATCAAATGTATTCACTAGCAGATGTTTAACATGAAATCAAGTTGGCCACTAATATTTTATATGTTCTGATAAGTTGGGGACAACCACTCAAGGGGGAGAAAGAAGAATCCATTTAGCCTGAGAAGAAGATGAGAAGAGAACACAATAAAACTCAAGACCTAAAGATCTAGAGCAAGGGGAGTGCCTAAAGTTAAATAGGACCCTCTTGAAAGTATCAATTGCATAGAAGCCACCATAGAGAAAGTCTCTATTCAAAACCATATGCAAGGTAAGTGGAAAAGTTTATAAACTTATAGTAGATTTAGGATCAAAAAATAATCTTGCATCAATAGAAAGTATCCTGGTTAAATAAAGAACAACAAGCCCTAATAAATGAGAAAGTTTGGGTAGAATTCCAAATAGGTGAATATAGGGACAAAATACTATGTGATGTGACTGAGATTGATGTTTGTCATTTACTCTTAGGAAGACCCTAGAAATATGATGTTAGTGCACAACATGATGGTAAGAAGAATTTCTATTCAGTCACTAAGGATGGTGTTGTTAGAGTAATCATTAGTTTGCTTATTAATTAAATCATGTTGATTTAATTAGTTAAGTTATTACCCTTTAGTGCTTAATCTTTCTCTTAGGTGCATTACTAATTAATTCTTTTATTAATTATTAATGTGCAACCTATCTTTTTTAGGATTTAGAGTTTTGTTCAACTTTATAGGTTGAACCTTGTAATTCTTTTTTCATTAACTCGAATTATAATTTAGCTCTCACATTTTGAGTAACTTCTGAGTTCTTATTTTTCCCTCTTTTTTCTTCTCTCTTGTAACAGGTTATTTGCATGTAGTTGTTCTTGGTGTTTTGTGGATTTGTATTTATCAAATCCTTCATGGTATCAGAGCCACACTGCTACTGCCTGGTCTAGGGTTTGTGAAGCTGTGATTCAAGGACAAAAACCATAGCTTTTCTAGGGTTTCTTCTTCATTCTGGAAGGGACACTTTTTTTGGAGCACTTTGAGCCAAAACAGATGCCACCATTGCGCTCAAAAGGCCCGGAAGAGTTAATTTTCATATAAATTTTGCCATTTTTGACCACAGTAGCCTCTGGGAAATTTTTTCTCTCCCAGGCCGTAAGGCTCAAATTTCGAGGTGAAAAATATTTTTATTTTTATTTTTATTGATTTTTGCATTAAAAAATAATGCATGCAGTGTTAAAAATTAATGCAGTAGTTCAAATGGGCGCCGCTGTCAGTTAAACCGCTAGCGGTTAGCCTAACCGCTAGGGTTAACTCTCAAACCCTTTTGGAGCAGTTTTGGTATTTTGCTCATATCTTGAGCATACAACATCAGATTTTTGACTTCCTTATATCGTTGGAAATATATTTCTGAGATCTATCCAATAATATAGGTTTGATTTTCTAGTTTTTCAGTTTTGATGTCTTTGTTTCCAGTCAAAGTTAGAACTTGTGTTTTTCACTCTCGGGGGCATATCTTTTGCATCCGAACTCCATTTTGTGAAAACGAATAGGCGTTGGAAAGGTGTTGTAGTGATATTTCTATATTTACTATCTATTTAATCAGAAAATTTACAAAATAAATTTCATTCAGCTTTGTGTGTTTTTACACTTTTCTCAATTACTTGGACGTTCTGGCACCTACATGGGATAGGTTATATTAATTTGATCTAAATGTATTAAGGTCATATTTCTCAGTTTGTTTCATTTTGAAGAGTTATCATGGGTTTTTCTACTCACCCTTCAGCTATTATTCTAGAATGGGGTAATTATGAGTCATGGGCAAAGGGTATACTTACACATTGTAGGTGGCTTAATATTTTGCCTTATTTGTATGATCTCATACCTGAACCAGCCACTTCAGAGGGAAAATTAGCATGAGATATTATTAGAGATCACATAGTAGGACTTATATTGTCTAGTGTTGATCATGACACAATGTTGTCTATATCGGACATTGATTGTCCTCACCCACTTTGGACACGTCTTTGGGAGATCTATGGAGACCCTAATCTCTCTCCATTCCCAGAGGATCCTACTTTAGATTGTCTCATACCCACTTCTTGGAGAGAGAATACACCCTTTGATCATGATACTTTAGAGGAGCTTGAGTAGTTAGACACCCTTACATGTTCCAATGGATCAGAGGCTTGTCTCACAGTTCCCACTCTTCAGACTGAGACTTCATCAACATCTTCTGTTGCTCCTGATTTTGTGGAGTAGGGAATCATACATCTTCTAGACATAGATACTTTGGACTCTTATGTTGCAGACATATCTTTCTTGTTTGTTGAGTCTTATACAGTGGATTTGGAGGATTATTTTGAGGACATTCATCTCCTCTACCATGACAGTCAGGTTATCACTGACGCCCACCATTATCCGTGCATTCAGCGGTTGCATTTCAGAATTCTCCACATTAGTTTAGATTCATCATCATTTGTTTCAGTTCAGACAGAGAGATTCTTCAGCATTTGGTCATGGCACACATCCTGAGACAGATTGGTTTATCACTCTTCACAGGGTTTCTTCGACATCGTCCGGATTCATTTATTCCCAAGGGGAGGAATATCATTTGCCACTTTAGGATCTCCTTTTGGATTCTACATCAGGCATCTACCATTGTGACAGGATTCTCTTCATTCTGGGGGGAGTTTGGTGTCTCATCCCTCTCTCATGGTGGGGGGGGTGGTTGTACTTATGGAGTCTCTTGAGCCATTTATTTTCTACATTTTTCTATCTCTTTTTAAAGAGGAGTTTTTCCCACTGGGTTTTCTTCTTTGTCTTCGATTTACAAAGATTTTTCTTGTATTGGGTACCTAATTAGGCCTTGTTGCCGGGACCCATTTCCCACTTTCATAGCTATGCTAGGTCAGCTTACCCCTTGCGCTTAGCTTAAGGGGGGGTGTTAGAGTAATCATTAGTTTGCTTATTAATTAAATCATATTGATTTAATTAGTTAAGTTATTACTCTTTAGTGCTTAAGCTTTCTCTTAGGTGCATTAATAATTAATTCTTTTATTAATTATTAATGTACAACCTAGCTTTTTTAGGCTTTAGGGTTTTTTTCACATTTATAGGTTGAACCTTATAATTATTTTTTCATTAACTCAGATTATAATTTAGCTCTCACATTTTGAGTAACTTTTGAGTTCTTCTTTTTTCCTCTTTCTGCTTCTCTCTTGTAACAGGTTATTTGCATGCAGGTGTTCTTGGCATTCTGTGGATTTGTATTTATCAAATCCTATAGGTGTGAATTACTCTATGACACCACTCCCTAACAATGGTAAGGATAAACACATAGTAACCAGTGTCATGCTAGTGGATGAGAAAGAATTCATAAAGACCCTCAAAGAGAAGGACACCCCGTGCTTTTCCCTAGTGATGAAACCAAAAGAAGTAGTAAAGAAGAAGACTGAGAACATGATATAAGAGAGAGGTGTAGGTCCCAAAGAGGTACAAGAAGTGTTGGACATATATAAAGGAATAGTTGTAGGCACCACGCAAAAGACATTGCCACCCCACATAGATATTAACCATTTTACATACCTTATCCCTAGGTCTACATTACCTAAGAAAGGAAACATACAAAATAAAACCAGATCAGAATGAGGAAATTGCAACGCAAATACAATAATTACTAAACAAAGGATTCATAAGAAAAAGTATAAGTCCTTTTTCAATTCCTATTGTTTTGGCTTCAAATAAGGAAGGAACATGGAGGTTGTGTACAGACTCCAAAACCATAAATAAGGTCACCATCACATATAGATTTCCCATGTCTTGGATAGAAGATTTGATGGACTGTTTAGGAGGAGAAAAGTATTATTCTAAGGTAGATTTGAATAGTGGTTACCACAAAATTAGGATAAGTGAGGGGGATGAGTATAAATCTTCTTTCAAGACCAATGAAGGCCTATATGAGTGGTTGGTTAAGCCATTTGGCCTCTCTAATGCACCAAGCACATTCATGAGGCTTATGAATGAAGTCTTAAAATTGTTCATTAATCATTTTATTGTTGTATATTTGGATGATATACTAATTTTTTGCAAGGATAACAATGAACATCTATTGCATTTGAACTTGGTGCTTCAAAGGTTGAATGAGGAGTAGTTGAAGATAAATCTGAAAAAATATGTCTTCTTGCAGGAAGAGTTAGTGTTTCTTGGTTTTGTGATCTCTTAGGGTAGTCTTAAGATGGATCCCTCCAAGGTGGAAGCAGTACTAAATTGGAAAACACCTAGAAATGAAAGTGAGGTAAAGAGTTTTCATGGTCTTGCAAGTTTCTATAGGAAAATTGTAAAGAAATTTAGTGTTGTATGTGCACCTATGATTGACACTATAAAAGGAGGTAGAAAATGTCAATTTTCTTGGGAGATGTGAATCAGATAAGTCCTTTGAGTAGTTAAAGAAGAGGGTAGAAGATCAACCCATCTTAGAGTTACTATATTTCTATAAGGTCTTCACAATTGAATGTGATGCAAGTAATAGGTCTATAAGAGGAGTTTTGAGTCAAGAAGGCAAGCCTATGGCTTTTTTAGTGAGAAAATTAATGAATAAAAACAAAAATAATCTACTTATGATCTAGAGATGTATGCCATGGTTCACTCTCTGAGAAAATGAAGACAATACTTATTACCCAAGGAATTTCTGGTCTTTACTGACAATCATGCATTGAGTTTTTTGAATAGGAAGGAAAAATTGAACCATAGACACATGAAGTAGATGGAATATCTTCAAGCTTTGAATTTTATAAATAAGGAAAAGAAAGGGGTAGCCAATAAGGTTCCTGATTCCCTTAGTAGGAGTAATTTGACAGTAAGGGAGATTCAATTGTAAAGCACTAGAATCAGTTAAATGAATGACATGTATCCAGAAGATGAAGATTCAAAGAAGCATATCAGGTATGCATGGAAATGGGAGATAGGTATCACATGGCGTTCTCTCATTTTATGTTGCAAGAAGGTTTACTATTCAAAGGGAGTCAATTGTGCATTCCTAGATGCTCAATGAGAGAGATATTGCAAGGGAAAAGCGTTGTGGAGGTCTATCAGGACATTATGGGATTGATAAGACACTTGAACTTGTTAGGAATTTTTATTTTTGGCCAAGGATGCAGACAGACGTCAAAAATTTTGTTGAAGAGTGCACGGTGTGTCAAATAGCTAAAGGGACAAGTTCAAATGCAGGACTCCATTACCAATTCCAAGTAAGACATGAGATTCAGTGAGTATGGAATTTGTGTTAGGACTTCCAAGAACAAAAGAAGGTCATAACAATAAATGTAATGTGGTGGAAATATTTTCTAAAATGGTCCACTTCCTACCTTGTAAAACTACACATGATGCATCTCATACTACAATTATTTTCTTCAAGGAGGTTGTAACACTTCAGGGTTGACCATTATCCATAATTTCAGATAGGGATTCTAAAATTATTGGACACTTTTGGAGGACTCTTTGGAAGAAACTAGGTATAAGTTTTTCCTTCTCTTGATCCTATCATCACCAGTCTGATAGAAAAATAGAGGTATTTAATAGGTCACTTGGGAACATATTAAGGTTTTTAATAAAGGAGCATGGAGAAACTTGGGATTCTATCATTCCTCAAGAAGAATTGTCCTACAATAACTGAGTAAATAGGAGCATTGGTCTTATCTCATTCCAGATTGTTTATGGGACACACCCAAGAGGTAGAAGATTTTGTAGAAGTGATGAGAGACATTCATCAACAACTGAAGGATAAGTTAACAGATACTACTGACAATTATACGCAGGCAACAAAAAAAAAAAAAAGAGATGTACAATTTCAAGTGGGAGATATGGTGATGATTCATCTAAAAAAGGAGAGGCTTCCAAAAGAAAATTTCACTAAGCTCATGATGAGGAAGATAGGTCCATTCAAGATCCTCAAATAGTGTGGCACCAATGCCTACAAAATCGATCTTCCTCCTGATATAGGCCTTTCTCCTATTTTTAATGTTTGTGACATTTACGCATATAAGGGTATTGTTAGTGATGTTTGTGATATAGGTCAATCTGAGGAGAGCCATGCAGATTTGGTGCATGATCTACCAACACAACCAAAACCTGAGATAGAGTGTGTTCTTGATAAGAGGGTGAGAAAAAAAAAGGATGCATACCTATTATGAGTATCTGATCAAATGGAGGAATAAACCCCTAGAATATGGTACTTGGATGACTACTGAAGTCATTGAACAAACTGGAGTCAAAGTCTTGGCATTTCCAATTCAAGGGACTTGAGTATTTCTACCCCTCAGAGTATGGTGTAGGGAAACCTAATGTAATAAAGTGTGTGGTGGGTAGGAATAAAGGATTTGATCCAATGTGATCATCCATGATGTAATTTTGGACCCAACTATAAGGCTAATAGGCTCTTAGGTGTTTTATGAACCTAGAGTCCTAATTAGACCAAAGGGTACACTAAGGTTTGTAGTAGAGTCCTTAGGAGATTTAGAAGTAGGTCTAGGAATAAAATGATGTTTTATAAGGATTACAAGATTATACAACATCGCATAGAAGCATTAGAGTCTATTTTTGTAAAAGTGTAAAAATGGTGTAATAGTTGTCATGCAACATTTAAATGTTGTTATGCAATGTTTCATAAGTTGCTCGAGCAGTTACATTTTTTCAGCCAATGGCCACAACCATCTGAAATATAGTTTTAGCCATTGGAAGAGGCCTATTAAGGTCCATTTTGAACATCCATGACAATTTGTTGTCGATGTATGAAATTTGGTGGGAATATGAAAGAATAAAACTTTGATTTTGCTTAATTTCTCTCTATCTCTATACTGTACAATTGTTTGGTGATTAGATTGGATGAAAGTGTAAGGGTTTTACATATTATTGTGAATTATTCATTAAATTAAATTAAATTGGTATGAACCAATTTGGTGGATTTTAGAGAGAGTTGTGATTAGTTTGGTGAAGACTGTCTAGGAAACCCTTGTTTATAAGGTTCGGTCAGAGATGGAGCCCTAACTTGCAATCCCACAGTGGAAAATCCCTAAATCCTGGTGGAATGCAAGTTAGGGGAATTTAATTTAATAATCCTGAAGGGTAGGATGAGGTTTCATGGGTTGGTGACTTTCCCACCAAGCCCTAGGCTAAACATGTTCATGTGTTTTGTCTGGAGATAAGGAAAAGTGATCATAAGATAGTCACATCGGTGAGTGGTGATGATTAAAATTTTTTATTGAGTTCATTTAAGGGTAGGATAACATATCCAAGTGGGTATATTGGTCCTATGAACCCATTTTTTAAGACCCCCTTTGGAAACCAGTCCTAATTGGGCCTATTAGGTCTGTATCATATGGCAAGGGTTTGGAGGTGCAAAGAAGATTCAGGATCTAATCTCTTGGGGTTTATTAAAGGTCCATAAAGGGTATCCAAATCCCTATTTTTTCAAAGGATTCTATACCGTTGTGGGGAGTTGTCCTCAAAAAACCAACTGGTTAGGGCTACTAGCGAGCATGACAATTTTGGTGTTTTGTAAACCAACCTTGGTATAAAGTGTTTGAACTTGTGCAAAATGCTAGAAGGAGTATTCTAAGTCATAGGAATCCTTATAATTCTATAGAAGTGTGAATTTCATGACTTTCTATGGTAAAAGTGAATTGAGGATGTCAATGGAGATGGAGTAGGAGTGTTAAAGGGTGAAGAAACAATAAGTTAGGTTTGCAATACCTTTTAGTTGCCCACTTTGCATCAGGTGGTATCAAAGTACTACGAGTATCCAGAGGGAAAAGGATTTGGAAATGGTAGATATAAAAGAAGGTGGAGATGGTGATGAGATCCCTGCAAGGGTCACCAATGTAGAGTGCGCAAAGATAATGAGAGAGCACATGACAAAGAGTAGAAAGATGCAATTAGAGATAGAGAGATTGAAAGGAAATGTAGATAGAAGGGATAGAGAAGAATCTAAAGAAGGAGATGTGGATGAAGAAGAGACCCCTTTGTAGGCCAGAGAAAGAGTACCTGTAGATCAAAGACCCTTCATTTAAGCCCTTGCTAGAATAGGAAATAAAGAGAGTAAAGAAAAATTACCAATGTTCTCTAGGAAGTTGAACCCTTAGGAAATTATGGATTGGTTGGAAGCAATAGAAAATCACTTTGAATGTAGTGAAGTACCTGAGAACCAAAAGGTGAGAATTGCCAAGTCAAAGTTAAAAGGTTTTGTCTTTAGTTGGTGGAACTTCCTATAGAATGAGAGATTGGAAGAAGGAAAGAATACTATCCCTGCATGGAAGAGAATGTTTGCAGAGGTAAAGAAGAAATTTGTATGAGAGGATTATGAGGTAATGATGCGTAGGAAAAAATTCAGGTAGAAAAGGACTTAGATGTAAGTACCTACATAGAGGAATTTCATAAGATTTCCCTCAAGGCAAGAGTGCCCGAGAGTGAGAAGAAAAAGTTGGCAAGGTATCTGAGTGGCCTTAGATGCAATATTCATCATGAACTTACTCTCTTGAATCTTGAGACAGGTCATAAGTGTTTCCAAATGGCACTGTGAATAGAAGAAAAACAAAAGAGAAAGGGAGATAACCAGAATAGAGGAAGAGGAAGAAACTTTAGAGGAAGAGGTAGATTTGGTGGAAGAGGAACATCTCTTAGACCACAAGGAGAGTCAAGTAACTAGGATCTAGAAGGAGAGTCAAGTCATAGAGTAAAATTTAGTGGAAGGAGATCCAATAGTAGAGGAAGATTTGGGGGTAGAGGATAGAATGTATTCACTGGCAGATATCTCACATGTAATCAAGTTGGCTACCAATATTTTAGATGTCCTCAGAAGTTGGGGAGAAACAGTCAAGGGGGAGAAAGAAGAGTCCATCTAGCCCAGGAAGAAGATGAGCACACCACAAAATAGAAATCAAGACCTATAGATCCAAATTAAGGGGAGTGCCTAATGTTAAAAAGGACCCTCTTGAAAGCACCAATTTCAAAGGAGCCACCACAGAGAAAGTCTCTATTCAAAACCACATGCAAGATAAGTAAATTTTTTATAAAGTTATAGTAGATTCAGGATCAACAGATAATCTTGGATCAGTAGAAATGGTTAACAAGCTTGGTTTGAAGAATATCCCACACCCTTATGTGGTTTTAATATGTATAGTGAACTGTTGGGTCTATAGGTTATGCAGTTATGTAAGCGGTCTATACTTATAGGTTGCATTTATGGCTTGGATACAGGTTTTCTATGCCCATTGATCTTTCATTATAGATACATATTCAAATTGGTGGCATGGTTTTGTCACATGGTTTTCTAATTTTTTATCATAGAGAGAGGATGAGATATTGTTACCAGGTAGAGTCACATTGGAGGATTGTGGTTGAATATGTTATGTTGATTGGTATTTTTTAATTTATGATAATTTGATTGGATTCCTAATTTGGTTATGGTGGTATATCTTCTTGGTTGAGGATCATGGTTATTTTGGGGTTTCTTTTGAGGAGTTCATGATGCATGCTTTGAGTTCTTTGATGGTTTGATAACTTAGTTGATTCTCATGTTAGAGGATGGTTTTATCATGATGTCATGGATACCTTGGATACATAGTTTAGTGGGAGCTTGTGAAAATGATGATGTGGCTGTGCAGGATCGAGATCCTGGTTTGTATCTTCTTTGTGTAGGAGATGATTGGGTAAAAGTACAAACCTGTGTCACAATTTTACAAAGGAAGAGGACCACAACATGCAAAATTGTTAAACTTTAATGACATAAAAGTGGCATTTATGTTTAGAATTTGAAAATGATGTAAACTAATGAAATGTGTAAAATTGGATGTAGTTTATGCCTATAATTTTTAAAATTTGTTTGAATAAGAATTTACATAGTTTTTTAATTTTTGAAGTCTATTTTTTAATTGCTAAAAAACGTTGAAAATATATGGTCTAGTTCCCACAAACAAAATATATGTAAATAATCTTGTTTTCCTCTGATTTCAGAATATGTTTTAGATGACATGTTCAACTAGTGTAGAAAAAAGAAAGATTGCTTTTTGGTATATGTTTTGTCTGTTATAACTATTCAAAGTCGAAGTTACCCGAAATTATCAATTTTTTTCTCCCGTCTAATTTTCTCTTGAAAATCTACACCAAATACAAAACAAATTATATATATTCTTGAAGAGGACTCTCTCATCTAGTGTTAAATATAAGTTTTAAATTTTTCTGACATGATTTACTATTTTTTTTCTTTTTTTGAATGAGCATGTTCTTTAATGTTAAAATACCTACTTGGAGTTTTTTCAACTTATATTACATTATATGTAATCAAAACACTATAAAAATTATATGACCATAATCTAGAACTCGAGCTCTTCAAAAGGGTATTTTTATATTTTAAAACAAGTTGAGTTTTGATGGAGAAATCAACTATATAAGTGAGAAGTTATGCAATTTTGAAATTTTTGCCTATTTGGCTGCCACATAGGCAATTTTGGCTGGAACTGGTTTGGCCGAACCAGTTCTGGCCGAACCCCCCTATATAAATATGTACCAATTCTTCATCGATAGAACATAGTTGGCTTATATTTACTCATGAATTTTTAGTCGGACCAGTTCCTACAGAACCTGTTTCGGCCGGAACTCATTTGCCACATCAACACCACATGGTACCACATTTGCGCCATGTATGTACGACCGAAAACATTCTGGCTAAAACTGTTCCGGCTGAAACTATTTCGGCTGGAACTATGAAAATGGTCCTCAAGTGTGACACAACTTTGTACTTTTACCCAAATATCTTGATGCCACGAGTGACTCAGTACCATGGTTGAGTGGGAGCTATTGGAAGTGATATGTAATGAGTGTTTGCAGATGTTGGAGGTTGTCTTAGATCCTATTGCTACAATTTAGCATCTTTGAAATTTGCTGGTGCACTTGTTGGTGGTGTCTATCTTCATGGTTTTTGGAGACGGTGACATCTTGAGGACTCATGGGGTCCTTGGTAAATGTGTGGTTTATGATTTCATTTGACATGTTATCCTTGGTTTTAGGATGGTTTCATTATTATGTCATGGTATAATCTTGATATACGTTTAGAGTTTTGACATGTTATAGTATGTTCATATGGAGCATGTTATCTCTTTGTTGAGATGGTTTAGATCATGGTTGTCATGTTTATGATCCAAATTCCTAGGTTGGATTTGTGACATTGATCTTGGTTTAGTTTGTATTGAGTACATTGATCATTTGTTGGATACTTCATGATATGGCTATGTTGTATTTTGGGTTGGCATGGATTGATTGGTTACAGTTGGTCATGGATACTTAAAGACATAGGTGATGTTGATTTCTCTTGGGACTAGAGATGTATGTGTTGGGAAAATTGATGGTTTCAACAGGAAGACCGAGGAGCATTCACCTAGTATGGACTTGAGAGGAGAGTGTTCTTAGATTAGTCTTGGTTGGAGACTTGGATATCTTGATGAGAATTCTCATTCCCCACTCTTGGTCTACTCTCCAATTTACTACTTGAGAGGTATAGCTCATTCTTTCTTCTCACGTGCATTATGTTTATGCGTATCTTTCATGGATATGGATCTTGAGATATGTTGTGAGTTAGTTTTGGAGGGTTCATTTGAGAGATGGTTTTGGCATCAATGGTTATCTCCATGTATATATGTTTTTATTATGATATGATCATGGTTGAGTTTAGGAGATGGTTTTATTGGGCATGTTCCTTGGATTAGCAATTGTTATGAGTTGATCTTCTTGTGAGAGGCTTACATCCATGATTTTTATATGTTATGGTTTGGGTGCTATTGTGACTTATTATATGGAGTTTTATAGAGGAGATCATACTTGGCATAGTTGACATTTAGAGGTGTGTGTAGAAGGATGTGATTTTCAATGTTTCTCTTTGGTCTTGGTTATCTTCCTAGATATTCAGTTTTCACTTTCATTGGATTTGAGATT
>MU224591.1:443288-453382 GCA_018584345.1 Thuja plicata | reverse complement strand
AAAACTTTGAAGCAACCTTGCACAAACTTTGATGAATGTGTGCGATCATCACTGATGTAGAAGTGATACTCTCTTAAAACCTTTCTATCTATGTCTGTGCTATCATGTGCATGCAAGAATACTATATTTACAAAGATCGTCACTTGGATAGAATGGTAATACAATGCTTGCACTTCATTCTGAGGATTAAGTGTATAATTCTCAGAAAAATCAATAATGGAGATAATAGTACCAATGGGAAAAGTGTCCTTACATATCTTGAATTTCTCATCCAACCACCTAGCTCTATGTGAATGACGTATGTACTCATAAACTAGTTTCTCTTTAAATATCTTCATAAAATCAGCTATGCATATATAGTTTTTCACTAACTCACACTTCTTAAGTTCTTTTCCATCATTTAGACCATAAGTTACTGTCTTGTATTTTCTAAAAGAAACTAGTTTATTTCCAATCTCATTTGTACTCTCTAGATGCTGACATATTTGCAACTTTCTCATACCACCACATGCACTAAAAGATCCATTCATACACATCATCTTATAATAAATGCAACCATCATCTCAATTGCATAATACACTTGACATAAAATATCTTGATGACGTAGGAGGTGCTTGAAGACCACATTCATACAAAATAGTGTTAGTGTGCAAAGTACAATAAACATGACAATATATATCTGTAACACCCCAAAATTGGCAACTTATAATCCTAATCAATTTTGGTGCATTCCTTCAATTTTCTCATCATTGAAGTCCTATTATACTAGGAAAATTCTCCTCCTAATTGACTTTAATTGATTGAGTCTCAAATGCAGAAAGCCCAAATTTGCATAAATCTAACATTATATTTAATTCCTAAATTATCAAGGTTTATTAGCTAAAAATCCCTATGATTAATTGATTGAATTCTAAAGTCCTAAGTGCTTTTAAATTAAAATAATTCCACCCCCTTTAGCTAATATACATAAAAAGGAGTTGAATAGTTATTTAATTGATTGAATGGATTATCCTCAAAAAGAATTCCATAATTCTATATGAAAGGTCACTCATGTGGCAATAATCCATCCTTTTTATTAAATAACTCATGCTTTTTTGTCTCAATCTCAATTCTTGGAAATGAAGAGGCAACCATTTCTTTTCAAGAAAATCTTCACCCTCTTTCCATGGTTTTCTATATATTGGACCCCTTTTTCTTCATTTGGGAGGATGATTTTTGAGAGCATCAAACTTATAGTGAAATTTTCATTGATTACATGCTTTTGAGTTTAAATTGCATAATTAGATTGATTTCAATTTGGATTAATGATATGTTGATTTTTAATGCAATTTATTTACATATCTAACATCTCAATTTCATCATCTCTCAAGCTTTATAGTTTAATGCAACTTCAATTCTAGATTAAGAGTATTTGAATTCTAGATTAAGAGTATTTCATTTCTTAGATTAATTGCTATTTCATTCCATAGAGTAGTTGCAATTTCAATTCTAGACTATTTGCATTTGATTCCATAGATTAATTGCAATTCATTTATAGATTAAGAGCAATCTCATTTCATAGATTAATTGTAGTGCATTCATGGATTAATGGAAATTTCATCTTCTCTCATGCTTTAGAAATCCTCCATGTTAGCAATGGTCAGGTTGTTGGCTCTCATTTTGAGAGTAAATTCAACATCCACAACTAATTAGGAGGCAACAAGTTGCTTCAATTGAATTTGTAGGATAAACAATTCATATTTGTCTTTGTGAATTGAACAATTGAGTAAAGACTATGTTGATTTTGTGCCTAATTTAGAGGCCACAATTCAAGCACACACATTTTGGCGCCCACTGTAGGGCATAACAAATGATTTCTGGCCTCATTTTCAAACTTTTTGACAGTGTTTTGGGAACTTTGTCGTACATTCGTACAACACTGGTACAGAGTATCGCGTGAAGTTTTGTGTTGAGCCACGTGAATTTTATCTCTTTGTAGCACTTTTTTGTGTGAAGAAATAGAAATCTTGCGTGCTTCGAAGCACTTTCTCGCGCGCAGTGAAGTACTTGCTCGCACAAAATTTAGCAGACAGACACTTAATTTCCAAAATTTATAATTTGCTAGTTTTTTTTCTGACATCTACTCTCTACTGTGATTTTTCTGTTTCTGATTTCTGCTGTAGTATAACAGTGGTTTGCAAGTTTGCTTGTCAAAGATCAAAAAACTTTCTAATAGTTTGCTTGTAGGATGATTTTTAAAGGCATAATTAAAACGTCATGTTTGTTTACTATTTTTCATTTAGATAGTTTAAATAGGGCTTTCTTAAAATTTTGTAAGGATCCCGATAGAAAAGTAGGGGAATAGGCTCTTCATTACATGGAAGTGATACCCATGGATAAAACTAATACCTAGATGTTTCCAGCATGATGGATACTTGGGGAAGCAAAGAAAGATAGTGAATCTTTAGCACTTCTACTTGTTAGGGGATTATGCTCTTCTCTCTTTGAGAGAATCAGAAACCCAAAGACTTGTGGATTTGGTGGAGTGAAACTATCTCGGTGATGAATATGCTTGATGTGTTTGGGTGAGGTGAAAGGGTAGAGAAGTATGTTCTTCTCTCATTGAGAGAATCAGAAAATCAAACCCTTGAATCCAAACCAAGTTGTGTCACCTTTAGAGGGCCTACCAGAAGTTGAACCTCTGGGAACGACCCAAGTGAGTACACACCTATCCCCGGTGATTCCACCTCACTCTAATAAATTCTTCTTTATTGAGTCCAAAGAATCCAAAGCCATGGTAACCTCTTTCTCATGGTTTTGACTATCATTGTCAAAAAGCCTTGTTTGTCGTACTGAGCGGCGCCGCTCCTAGCCTTGCTTGCAAGGGTGTATGACTTACAAGTATTGGTGTGACTGCAAGGCCCCAGCTTTAATTATAGAGGCACTGAAGGTTATTGTGAATGGAATCCTACTAAACACTCTCTTAGTTAGATGCCTACCCAGTTCACCTCTGAAAGGAGACATAATTTGTGCACAGGGAGAGGGAAGAATCTCTCCCCTATATTCTCGACATAGGTATGCACCTAGATGCTTGAAGTGGTATATGACACTGACCCCTATTTTAAGGGCAACCTTTAAACATATATACTTAGTCCTTGGAAACACCAAAAATATGGGTGCTCTTTCAAGGGCGACACTGATGTGTGAGGTGCACGCATACGCATAAGACAACGGGGCACAGATTTTGTCTTCTCAACCAATTTTCTTTGTAGGGATAATTGAGTGTTTTTTTTTGAGTCTTAAATTGTTCAAATCATCATCAAACAAATATTCCCATTATTCTACCAAGTTGCTTTGTCCTTAGCAGAACTATTTATGACTACTGTTTGTGTTACTACTGCTTGATTGAAACTTCATGTCTGTAAACAAGTGCTTGTCACCTTAAAATGAAGATTGCTGATTTGTATCATCATAAAACTACCCTAAACCTGAAAATTTTATCAGAGAATAGTTCCTACTGTGTCTTGAAATATGGTTTTATCTCAAAAATTGAGTTCGTTTAGTGAAATTTGGTCTTTCTCACGCGAACTTTCAGAAACCTAGCACTTGATTGCACGAGCTGGCATTTTATCACGTGAATTTTAGGACTTTCTCACATGGCGAGGAATTTCCTCATGCAAATCTGTAGCCTGGCATCCAAAATAGTGACCTTTTTCCCATTAACTGATGAACTTTTCGCCTGATCTGACTTTTGTTTGGGGTCTGATTGCTTGTTTCCTTGTTGTCTATAGTCTGAAACTAGTTGTTTTGAGTTGCAAACTGACTGATTCTTACTCAAACTTGTCTTTTCTCTTTGTCTCCATCCTATCTTTTTGTGTTTTTTGTACCTTGCAACATGATAGTCATATCTCAGCTATTCTAGCCATACTTCTGATGATTCATGCTGGGTGCATCTCACACCTTGGCTGTTCTAGCCTATTACCTCTTTTTTTTTCTTCGATATCTCTAGAGACAGAGTTCTGAGTCATATCTTAAGTTTCCTCTCGTATCAGCTTTGTCTATGCATGTTATGACTAGGAGCGGTAATATTTTTCCCATATGCATTTCCGGAGTAGGTAGAAGTAGACCTCACAATCAAGGAAAAGGTCATTCTGAACCTGTTATTCAAGTTGATAATCAAGAGGGATCCTCACATTCCTCTTCCCCATTCAGTATAGATCTGAGTCCTAATCAGAAACCAGTGCTTCAGTTTTGTTCTAATATGTTATTTCAAGATTAGCATAATCCATTTCTTTCAGATCAACTAGGCTTCAAAAAATCACCTATTTGGGTTGATCCTTAATGATTCACTAAAGAGTGCATTCATGGTTAAAGAAGGTGAATTGACCTTGAATAAAGATAAAAAACAAAACCCCTCATCTTCCAACAAAGATAAAGGGAAATTTTTCAACAAAAATAGGGATGTTGTGAATGATGGGGTGGTCAATAACGTGACTTCAACTTCTTCAAAACTGGTCTTCAATCTCACCTTTGGTATACAAGCGACCAAAGTTGTTGAAAAGGCTGCAACCAATACTCAACGGCCTTCTAGATTTTCTGGCAACAAACCTTGGGCACTGTGACCCAAGCGTGAATTTACCTCTTTGGGAGAACCACTTGATGTGGTTTTCAAAACTTTGGTGCAAAATCAGATTCTTGCTCCTTTGGAGAAATTTCTATTTGATCCACAACCATGACCTCATTGGTGGAATGAGAATGCTTACTATGACTACCACCAAAACAAGGGTCATAAGACTGCTACATGTCTCCAATTGCGTCATAAAGTCCAAGATTTTATCGATAACAAGGTTACTGTTAGGGAGAATCATAACAAGAATTTGGATCATCAAGCATTCAAAGATCCCTTTCCTCGTCATGAGAAAGGTGAGTCCTCCAATGCTCAGAATAATAATGCCAAATTTAATTACGCACATACCACTTACGATAATGTTATCAACATGATTGAACCAGTGGAAGTAGAATATTGCAATATGTTTACTAGCAAGGAAAGTGGGAATGCTTCTAAACCTAGAACCTCATTTGTCTTGAGAGGCCCTGGGTCTCGATTATCTAAATCTGAAACATCTCAAGATTGTGCGAATGTTGTTACTAGATCTAACGCTAGAATCTCTATCAAGGGTCCTAACCCTCCTGTTACTACATCCGTGCCAAAGAAAACTATAGATAAGACTATTGTTGGCTCTACCAACAAGACCACAAAGGTGGTCCCTATGCCTCCTATTGCTATTTATAGTATTCTTGACCAGCTTCAAAGGACCAATGCTCAGATAACTATTTTTGAGCTATTGAAAATCTCGCCTGCTCATAGGCAGATTCTGGACAAAGCTCTCACTGAAGCTAATGTCCCCAAAGATATCAATCTGGATCAGTTTCAATCAATGGTGGGTCACTTGACTTCACTGCATTATTTTTCCTTCTCTGAAGAAGATGATCACTCAATTAGTCACCCGCACAATGCTCCCCTGCATATAGAAGTCATGATCGGCAAACAGCTAGTCTGCCGTGTCGTCATTGATAATGGTGCTAGTCTTAATATTTGCTCTGCCCACTTTCTTGCTTAGTTAGGTTATGGTGAAGACCGCATAGATTCTCACAAAAGAATTACCATAAAAGCCTATGATGAAGAAGAGAGAAAATCTAAAGGTCTAGTGGTGCTTCCCATTCGGGTTGGACCGGTTGAAAGAGACATCATATGTCAAATGCTAGACCTTCCTCTTGCGTATAATATCTTGCTAGGAAGACCGTGGATCCATGAGATGCAAGCAGTTCCTTCTACATACCATCAGTGTATCAAGTTTTCTTTTCAAGGCGCAGAGGTGACAGTTCCTCCTAGTATGGGCTCTTCTTATAATTCTCTCACTCAATCAGCTGATAGTCTTGTTCCGACTAATAGAGAATACATAGAAATCTGTGATGCCAAGCTTAAAGACATGGAATAGACACTGGAAATCACAAACATAGGCATGGGGGGATATCAAATAAAACCCGTGCTGTCATTAGCAGCTCTACCCCTATCTCCTCGCTCTTATGGGAGACCTTCTGAGAACAACAGATCTTCCGCTACTCCTAAGATAGTTTATGATGGTGCCTTTGTATGGTTTGCTACACCATTGGAAGATGAAGACGAGGAAAGAGCTATCAAGGCTTGGCTTTGTAAAGGAAAGAACATAGCTGAATAGACTGCCCTGGCTCATGAATTAAATCCCAACAATGAAGGTCTTAAGATTATGAAACATTTTGGGTACAAAGGAAGTGGCCCAATAGGAGTGAATAGTAATGGGTTACTTGAACCTATTCAAGCTATAGGTCAAAAGACAAAAGACACCACCAGTTTAGGTTTCAAAAAGATCTCATTCCATCTGGGGATCAATAAATTTGTGTCAGAAATAGAACCTTCACCAAAACCTAAAGGTACAGCTTCAGTTGACACCATAGAAGATAGCTTTAATGAGGATTTCTTTCCTTATCCCATTCGTCTAGACTTGGCAGCATTATTTTCCGAGCTAGATAAATTTGTACCGCTTATTAGTACAGCTAATATTGATAGTGATTCTGATAAAACCACCCCATTTGAGACATTAACTTTTGAGCAATGGAAAGACTTACAAGATCCTAACTTCCAAGGTGAATAGTACATGCCACCAGAATTTCAAGAGCGGTTGACACAAGAACAGGCTAGTGTTGCAAGAACTCAAAAACCTTCATGGTGCAAGCACCCAAGTCAGAGTTCAGATATAGACTCTCGTGAGTATGAGTTTGATAGTTTGTTAGGAGGATCTTATGAAAGAATTCTCAACGTAAGTGAGGGGTCTAGTGAAAGGTCTAATGAGTCCAAGTCTATAGGTGTTAACATGTCTTCTACTTCGGTCGTTAGGGATCAAAAGGATTCAAACACACCTTTGGATGAGATCGGTTTAGCTCTCAGCTTGCTAGTTAACGCTTTTAATGACTATACTGTGAATGCACTTGAACCTGTCACATCTCTTTCCCTCCAACATCTTGAATTAATATATTGGAATTCCCCTTCTTCATCCAATGAAGTCCTTACATTCCAGAATGATTACACTCTAGCCTGCTACCTTCACGCTGTTGAGCCCGTGACATCCTCCACTAGTGAAGAAAGTGTCAACATGACCAAGGCTGACATCAAGTATCTTAGTCAGAAAATCAAAAGAAGAAAAAATAGGCGCTCTGATGGTGAAAACCACATTGTGGCAGTATCAGAGCCAAAACAAGTAAAAAGAAAAGACGTATTCAAAGGTGAAAACCTCTTTGAGGTGCCTAAGGATGAGATACTTGATGCACTTCTGAGTCACTTCCAGGAATTCTCATCAGTGTTAATTGAACCAACTCAGTTGGTAAATCTGGGAATAGAAGAGCATCCACACATCATTCATGTGGCCAAGTCATTATCTACAGAGGAACTTAAGGAATTCACAGCATTCTTTCAGGAGAAAAAGATAAATTTTGCATGGGCATATTCGGACATGCTGGGTGTGGATCTTGATCTCATTATGCATCACTTATCAATAGATCCAGGTGTGAAACATGTCAAACAAAAACTTAGAAAGATGCATCCGCATGTGGCTTTATTGATCAAGGCAAAATTGGAAAACTTTCTAAAAGATGGGTTTATTCGAGCGATTGATTATGCAGAGCGGATCTCTAATATAGTCCCAGTGACTAAATATGACAAATCTATTAGGATCTACACAGACTTTAGAGATTTAAATTTGGCATGTCCCAAAGATGATTTTCCACTTCCCAATATTGACATGATCGTGGATATGACAGAAGGATATGAGATGTATTCGCTAATGGATGGTTTCTCTGGCTATAATCAAATCAAAATTGCACCAGAGGACCAAGAGAAGACCACTTTTACTTGTGCATGGGGTACATTCTACTGGAATGTTATGCCCTTTGGTCTAAAAAATGCTGGAGCTACTTATCAAAGAGTTGTCACTACAATATTTCATGACATGATACATAGGACAATGGAGGACTACGTGGATGACACACTTGCTAAAATTATGTATAGAAAGACACATCTCACTGATCTAGGTCCTATACTAGATCGTATGGAGAAACTCATGCTGTGTCTTAACCCTAAGAAATATGCATTTGGGGTTACTTTAGGAAAGTTACATGGCTATGTCATTTCTACGAATGGAATTGAGGTGGATTTGACAAAGGTACAAGCTATAATGGAAATGCCTCCACCTCATAATATCAAACAAATCTGAGGTCTCCAAGGTCGGCTCCAATATATCAGGCATTTCATATCGCAACTAGCTGACAAGTCACAACCATCCACAAAAACTTTGCATAAAGGTGTGACTTATGACTAGAACAAAGAATGTGAACAAGGATTTCAATAGATTAAACAATATCTAGCCAATCTGCCTATATTGATGCCTCCTATTTAGGGGAAGCCTTTGATCTTATATATCTCAGCAACGAAAACATCCTTGGGTGCACTCTTGGCCCAAGAAGATCAAAATCATAAAAAAAGAGCCATTAACTACATCAGCAGAACATTGGTGTCTTACGAAATGAATTATTCTATAATTCAGAAGGCTTCCTTAGCAGTGGTGTTTGCTTCCTAGAAGCTATGACACTACATGTTGGCTCACACTACAAGGTTAATTGCAAAAATTGATCCATTGAAATACTTACTCAGTAAAGCTACCCTCACAAGTAGACTAGATAAATGGGTCATGCTTCTTAGTGAATTTGATATTCAATATGTTGAGAGGAAAGCTATTAAGGGGCAGGCGATTGCGGATCAATTGGCTGAAGCACCCATTATAGATCATCAACTATTAAGGATGGAATTCCCAGATGAGTCCATCATGCTTCTCACACATAAAACATGGACAATGTTCTTTGATGGTTCATTCACCCAACAGGGGTCAGGAGCTGGAATTCTTCTTATCACACCTCAGCGGTATTCCTTACCAAAGGCATACAAAATGATGTTTCCTTGTACCAATAACACTGTTGAATATGAAGATTTGATCAATGGGCTAAATATTGCTATTGAATGGCGAGTGGATGAACTAAAAGTCTTTGGAGACTCACAACTGGTTATCAATCAAGTGAATGACATCTATCAGATGAAAGATGAAAAGCTAGTGCCCTATAAAAAGATGGTTGATAGCCTTAAGAAATACTTTGCACATGTCACTTTTTAGCAAATTCCCAGGGCGGATAATAAAGTGGCTGATGCTATGGCTACTATGGCTTCTATGTTACAAATGCTGGAGAATGATTTCAGACACAAGTTCCTAGTAGAGATGTTATGCTACCCTGCCTATGACTCTCCTAACTCCCAGATGGTCTGTTTAGTCATTGGACATGATTCGTCTCGCCACCACCACATCTACTCTTACCTCCATGACCAAATTATTCCTGACACATATACTAGAAATGAAAAATTTCACCTAATCTGCAGTGCTTCATGGTATGTCATCGTAGTAAATGAATTATATAGACGGGGTCTAGACAGTACCCTCCTTAGGTGTCTAGAACTTGATGAGTCCAAACGCGCGTTAGAAGAGGTACATGAAGGCATTTGTGGTTCTCACTCAAATGGTCTGACACTGGCTTGTAAACTTATTAGAGCTGGTTATTATTGGCCTGATATGGAGAAGGAAGCTACATAGTTTTCCAAGTCTTGCAAACAATGTCAACTCCATGGTAATTTGATTCATGCTCTAGCCAAGGAGCTTATTCCTTTCATCACTTTCTGGCCATTTCAACAATGGGCCTTCAACTTAGTGGATCAGATATATCCGTCTTCTTTAAGAGGACACAAGTACATCATCATTGCTATGGATTATTTTACTAAATGGGTTGAGGCAGTACCTCTCAGTGTAGCTGATGGCAAATCTATAGCTATGTTTATACTAAACTACATTATCTATAGATATGGTGTACCCTCCTCTATTATCACTGACAATGGAGGACAATTCAAGAACAAAGATCTGACAAATTTGTGCACTAAGTTCAAGATTATTCAACATTGGTCTTCTATTTATTACCCCTAGGGT
>MU224591.1:412496-437028 GCA_018584345.1 Thuja plicata | reverse complement strand
TAGATTAAGAGCAATCTCATTTCATAGATTAATTGTAGTGCATTCATGGATTAATGGAAATTTCATCTTCTCTCATGCTTTAGAAATCCTCCATGTTAGCAATGGTCAGGTTGTTGGCTCTCATTCTAAGAGTAAATTGAACATCCACAACTAATTAGGAGGCAGCAAGTCGCTTCAATTGAATTTGCTTGATAAACAATTCATGTTTGTCTTTGTGAATTGAACAATTGAGTAAAGACTATGTTGAGTTTGTGCCTGATTTAGAGGCCACAATTCAAGCACACACAATATCATAATGCATGTAAAATTCAATATGTACACTGCAAAAACATGTAGTGTGCACATGATTAATCTTGACGTAAAAGGGTTTTGTCATTTCAAATTTTTTTTGACTAATTTTAATTTGAGGAAACCTTTGGAGGAATCTTTCATAAAATTGTGTTTGTGTCATATCCAAAAAGTGTTTTGGATGTGTAATACGATTTATAGATTTGATTCTCCTCCTAACAACGTCTCTTTGGTTGGGTGAAACCCTTGTGTTGTCATGCTAAAACTTTTCAATTAATGATCTTAATGCAACAACGACAACCTTGCCCTTGTGTGGGAGTCTACTCAAGAATGACCAAAGAGAATTAGTTTTTGAATCCTCAATTTTGTCTCACCTTTGTAAGGCTCTTCATAATGTTGATCTACCTATCCTTAATGACTTACTTGTTTTGATTACTATATGAGATTTTTTCATTTCCTTTCCCATTATAGTTGATGTGAGGATATGTCAAGTAACATTAGCATCTTTACTGCGTGATTTTGAACCAATAGATTGGTATGCATTGAATAGATTCCTCACAATGGTTCTCTCAGTACTGTTTTTAGATGTTCTCAACCCCACAATTGTCATTGTCTCTCTAAATTTCAGATTATTAATCATTTCAACAACTACTTGACATCTTCCACTTTGATTTAATTTTTCAAAATAGTTATTCCAAATCTTTTTTAACAATTCTTCTACAATTTTTTTCCAACATTTTATCATGCATTGGCCTCAAAATATTTTCATCTCTATCAATTAGAAACTTTGGTTTTCTATGAATTATTCTACGAGGTGTTAAAATACTTGCATGCTCTACATTTGCATTAGATGAATTAGGTGCATCTATCCCCATCAGTTCAATTTGTGTATGTTGATGATTTTCATTTTCATTATGTGCATTTGTCACATTAACATTAACATCAACATTTTCATCACTTACGTTTCTTGCATTTGATATTGTACCTTGTCATATTCTCCTCATGCACTCCCTTTGTCTTTCCTTTTCTGTCTCTCATTGTTCAATTGTTCCTCTTTTGTTCTTTCCCATTGTTCATATTGAATGGACCCTACGAATAATATCACATGAACATAGAATAACATGTGAACATCAAACACAAAAAATAATAATAAATTAACCATTTTCTTGAAATGAGAACTTACAATGATAAAATAACATTAACAAAAAAAAATAAAAAACACAATTTTCAATTAGTGCAAAGAAAAACATGCAAAAACATGCAAACCTATCTATTCCTGGTGTAAAATAAAAAAAAAATAGTTGTGGGACCTCTAAACAACTTGCAATGATTTTTTTAAGACTGTTGAACCAAACAAAGCTCCTAATTCAATAGAACCCGATCGGGTTGTGAGAACATAATGGCTATGTGTTCCTAATTACTCAAAACCCGATCAGGTTCTGAGAACATAACGAGTCCATGCTCCTGGCTATTCAGAACCCGATCGGGTTCTGAAAAACTAAGAACAAAGGAGGATTGTGAGAGAGAAAGAAAGTAGGGGGAGGGAGGGAGGGATAGAGAGAGGGATTGAGAGAGAGAGAGAGAGTCTCTCTCTCTCTCTAGTTATGGAGAATAAAATTAATAGTTTTTACTTCTTCAAAACCCGATCGGGTTTTGAAGTAGTTTTTTCTTTTCAGAAACCGATCAAGTTTTTAAGTACTTTTTTCTTTACAGAACCCGATCAGGTTTTGAAGTACTTTTGTCTTTTCATAACCCAATTAGGTTATTTGAAATTAAGAAACCCGATCGGGTTATGGCTCGAGAAGAGGCTTGAAAAATGACGCAAAGGCTTGGAGGCTCATTTTCCCTCCATTTTTGTTCTTTTAGATATTTTTTTATCTTGTAAGATGATTTCTCAACTTTATCTTCATCAGGTTTACAATTTGTCAACTGGGTAGTTTTATAATTTTCACCATAATCTCAGACATCTTCTTAGCTTTCTAACCATATAAATGTTTCTATTTTTGGACAACATTAGGATAGTAAACTTTAATTTTCTTTACCAGTGTCTTTATTGTACTCACAGACATATTTCTACCATTTTTTTAATAACTTTTAAAATAGTTAATCAAATTACAAATAAATTACATATTGTTGTTCTACACTTGATTCTATACACTTTAAAAAAAAATTCATTTTTGATTATTGTGATGCAAGTTATGCCCAAGGCACGAACATGTACCAAATTTTTAGGATGCGACCACTTCAAAAGATCACAGAAAAAAAATACTCATCAGAAAATTACAAAAAATAGAAAAATGATAGATCTCACTCTTACCTATCATCCTACCAAAGGGATTTAAAAAATATGGCATATAACTATACCTTTTGTACCGCGCATGGAAACAACTATGTTATGTTTTTCCAAAAAAATCAGGAACATGTTTTTGTGCGTGTGAGGTTTGACCCTCTTAATATTATCGGGCTTGAAAAATAATTAGTGTTATAGAAACTAGATTCAGAGTACTACAATTTTTATTTTTTACACATCTTCATATTTTGAGTGCATGACCCTCAAAATCCTGTTCCAAGTTTAGGTTTACCCGATTTTAGAAAAAAATGTGTCTACTTATATCCCCTTTTTTGGTCCACAACTTGGTGCACATACCCTTTTGTGATTCAAACCCTAGGTCCAATAGACTAGCAAATTCAGTCTCTATTATCGACAAAATTTCCTCCTGAGTATTTTTATTGACAATTGCTTTTCTATTTTCATCATAATTTTTGGTGCAGAGCATGAAAATTTCTGGAGAAGGTAATACTTGAGGTAACGCCATGCGTGCTGACCCAACAACCCACACTGCAATTTTATTTGTCTTTGCCTTTAACGTGTTGTTAAATGGAATTTTTTTTTGAATCCTTCATTGGATCTTTCAACTTATTTTCAAGTGCAAATCTAGTTTCCATGATTCCCTTATTTCCATGGATAACATTATCAAAATATCATAGAATTCATCAGTGAAACCTGGTGTTTTAACTAGTTTGTGGAAGTCTATTATCTCCGTTTCCTTTCTTTGCCCTTTACTCATACTCTTGGTATTTTTTTTCCCATCGTGGACCGTGGTATACTAGTATTACTATTTACTTGTACAAAAATTTAAAAAATTCTACATAGGTGACAACTATAATTTACAGGTATGTTTGAAAATTCAACCCTAATTCTATGACTATAATCTAAACAGTAAACCACTAGATTTGAAAAATTTAAAGGGCGGGACGTGGGTGTTCAGGATTTTACCTAAAAATTTAATTTGTGCAGACTATGAGAGTGTAGAGAGTTGAGAGACTATTGCATTCCTCAATCCTCAACCTAGAAGCTGTAACCCCTTTCTGAATATCCAATACAATATACTAGTAAGAACTAAAAATATAAAAACTTAGGTTAAAATTGTACAATTGTGAGTAGCACTGAATCGTCACTCATGTTAACTTTTATTGCTTCTCCAGATATTTGAGGTCACTATGACATGTGTGGTCAAATTGAACTTATTACTTATTAAATGCTAAGTTAGTGTTTTACTCCAATTATGATTTTAATTAAAATTAGCTGAGTGTACACATGTCATGATTTGGGAATAGGTTTGCAAAAATGGGTTTCTTTTCCCTTTTGACCTAAAATACACCGCATGTCATTGATCTATGCTCATTCAACGGTCGTGGGTTTCTTTTAATCTTCCTTTATCTTTCAGTCTTTCGGTCGTCATCGAATGACACCAATTGAATAAGTGTACACGTGTCATGATTTTGGAATAGGTTTGCAAAAATGGGGTTTCATTTCCTTTCAGCCCAAAATACACTACACATCATTGATCTTTGCTCATCCAACGGTCGTTGGCAGTCCCTATCATGTGTGGAAGGTCCCATTAAAGAAATAAATGAAAAAAATTTGAATTATATTTATCGGATGACACCGATTGTGTGAGTGGTCACGTGTCGTGATTTCAGAATAGGATTACAAAAATGGGGTCTCTTTTCCCTTTCGGCCCAAAATACACCGTACATCGTTGATCTCTTCTCATCCAGCGATCGCCAAAAATACAGTTACATGTAACACCATACGCCAAAAATTTATTAAATTTAAATTAGATTAAATATTGAAACTTTCTAATATAAAAACAACTAATTAATATATTACAATCATAGATAACTGTCTAATTATTTATTAATTTATTACTACCCATAATTTATAAAATGCTTTAAACTTTTACAATTCCATATTCATAGTCGCACACATGACACATAATGATAATACATTTTTCATTGACATGGAAAAGTTAAGTTATTACTCTTAAATAAATCACACACATACATTAAGCATTGTTATATTTTTTTGGTTCATATTATATGATATAACAGATTCACACATCAATTTGGCAATGTGAATGGGCATATAATTTATTATTTATCAATAGTATAGTCTTTAGATTTCTTTGCAAAATTGCAATTGAACAAAATTACGCAGACAATCTATTATCTCACACACTGAAACGTGTCTCATTTCTGGAGGACGATAGAAAAATTACAATAATTATGAAATTTAAACAAAATTATAGAGTGGAGATTCCAGAAAATCTATTATCATTCATTAAGAGTCAAACAACAAAATTTTCATTAATTATTTTGAAAGTTTGCATCACTAATATTATAATATACTTTATAATTACTTTATAATTATAGATTTTAACTTGAGACTATAGTCACACCGTAAACTCCTACAAACTGGGAAGTACCCCTACAAATTTTTTTGCCACAAGGGCACTGGTTGATCATGTAATAAAAAAAATAAATTGAAATGCGGAAAACCTGTTTCAAGAACAAAAACACTAAGGGTCTTCATCTCCATCCCTGTCTAAGAAGAATTGTCTATGGAGGATGATCTCCACAAATTCGTTGAGCCAGGTGTAGTCCATCTCCTCAAAGTCATCAAGGTGAAATCACTTTTGTAGGAAGTCCCTCCCTAGCCATACCAACTTCTGATGTCGTGTCAGTTGCCTTTCATTAAGGTTTAGTAGGAAGGGTTGCCTTTCTACAATTCTGCCTTGCTGGATAGGCTTTTCAATTTCATCAGCCCAAGGGATACTCAACCCCGGTTCTGTGAAGACAATGACTTGGACGTCGTCCCCCAGAAATTGATCCTTGAAAATATTCTGTAGCAGCATAAGCATGTCTACCTTCTCTCCTCTAAGGTCAAGAAGAGATGCCAGGAAGCAGGATGTAATGCCCCTACTGATGCGGTATCTCTTCTCATTGCGAGTGAACTAATGGTTGAGCATCGTCAACATAGAATTGTTAATGAAAGAGGCCACTTCCTTGCAAATGGAAGTGAGAACTTCGTCTGGTATCCTACCCAAAAAGGGATTTTTCTCATCAGTGGATGTAGTTCTCAACCTAATGGTGTGTCCAGCTATACTTGTAGATCCTCGATATCCTAGGGCCTAAACTAAAAACCTAAATATTAAAACTACACAGAAAATTGAAATTCTAGGAATCTACAGAATCACAGATCTAAAAAATTAAAACCAGAGGGAAGAGGTTGAAAGGAAAAAGAAAATCAAAATTGATGAAGAAGCAAGAAAGAACGTCTATTAATAGCCCTATTCCATATCTTCCATATCTTTAGGTAAATCATTCCCATTAATGCATGAGTGTGGGAAATTACTAATATAGTCACTACTAATGACTACAGTTTGTACTAGTACAATTTTGGAAATCGTGCGATGTGCATGAAAGCTAAAGAATTTTACTGTCACTCTGAAAAGGCATTTATTTCTTGGAAGTTATCATGCAAACCTTGTGACATGTATCCATTCCACAAACATCTTGCAAAAATTAGTTTCTTTCAAGAAACTGTGTCAGAGATAAAAGTCTAGCCATTGATCTATGATCAATCAATGGTCTCAATTAATACATTTACAATTTAGGGTTGTAAACAAATAGGTTTAAGGTACGTGTTGAAGGTATCAATTCTCATATTTGATAGTACAATGTACATACAACGTGCAGTTGGCAAATGTACATATCACTTGCAGTTGCCAGTGACGATGGACAACTCCGCTACCAAAGAGGAGATATTAACTTGATGTGACTGGGAGTCTGGAAATTGTAATTAGTAGATGTTTTATGAATTTTCATTTGGCATTTGCTAATTTTAGATATTAATTTTACTTTAAAGTTTAAAGAATAACTACTTTAAACTTTCACAATTTGGTAGTCACATAGTCAGACTTGTGACATGATACATGCAAAAGTTAAGTAATATTAAGTTATTACTGTTAAATAAATAACAGTGTCATACCTTAACATTTGTTTGGTTCATTTTCAATTTCAAAAATTATAAAATCACATATGTCACACATACATATTTTACAATTCAATCCATAAAAACAAACTAAAATGAAGTTGCAAACTTTTCAATAATATTTTATATAAATTTACAATATTCAAAATTTCAAACTTGGAGACTTGAAGTCCGTACAAAACTTCAAAGACAAAACCTACTAGAGTGAAAATTTCAAAGTTTTAGGTGGAGGACATAGGGACACAACACTAAGGATTTTCCCCTCCATTTAAGTTAAAATTTTTAGAGACGATAAGCTCTGTGAATTCATACAACTATCTGTAGTCCACCAATTCATCCAACATAAACCATTTGCAAAGAAAATCCCTACCAAACTGCGCCCATTTCCTATGGCGTGTCAACTGCTGAACAACCAAGTTCAAAAGAAAATTTTGAATGGCCACATATTGGTCTGACTCGAAAACCTTGTGTAAATCACTTTCCCAAGGGATCCCCGCCCCTAATTGTCCATAAATGGCAACCTCAACAATGTCACCCAGGAATCCATGTTTGAATAGCTTCCTTAACATAAGGAGCATATCCACCTTCTCTCGCCTAAGGTCTGTAAGAGATGCCAAAAAATGGGACGTAATGTTCATGTTAACTCGGTACCTATCGACGTTTTCCAAAAATTTACGGCCCAGCACCATCCTCACTGGCTCTTTTTTTAAGGGTCCAAACTCCTTGCAAACTAATTCAAGGGTTTGGTCTGAGACCAGGCCCAAAAAGGTCTTCTATTTTTTTGCAGGTGTGCTTATCAAATGGATAGGAGTGTCCATTTTAAAAAAAAACTAGAACATCTGGAATTATACAGCAACAACCTAAAGACCTAACCCAGAGGCAATATTTTAGGCACTAGCAAAGGGAGACCCAAACTAAAGGAGAATTGAAGAAGAAAGAAGCGTAGATCATCTATAAATAGCCCTCAATTCTTTCTCTAACCTAATTAATTCATTTGTCCTTCAAAATTCTGTAAATCTTTCATATTAAATATGCACGAGTATGTGAAATTAGTTAATTTGTCTTCAAAATTCTATAAATCTTTATTAAATGCACGATTGTGTGAAATTAGAAATAGCCAAATTTAGTGTTAGTGATAAAACATTTCTTTTATTAACGACAACTATGATATATTATCAACCGTCCACGTAAAATAATGTAAGACTTGATATGTGTAAATAATTATGTCATTACGCAATTTCCATTAATTAGATAATGATTAAGGTACAGATTAATTTGATACATGTCATCACTCTGGTGAATTATTGGAGAACTTTGTTTCCTTCAAGATATTGGGCTGAAATTAAACTTTAGCCATTGATCTAGGATAATCAAACGGTCTCAAATAAGACATTTAACATTATGAAATGATGGATGTTACTGTTAGGTTGCGTGTCGATGTAACTTTTCATTCTTATCGATACAAATCTGTTTAATCTACAAACAAGTTATTAGTTGGCGTTGGGCCACATGACGCATTGACGAGTCCCATCTTTTGAAAATCGCCAAATAAAATATTTATATTTCCCATAATTAATGATAGGTTAGCCAATAAAATAAATAAAATTTCAAATGACACATAAAATTCCCCAGTACAAATATTTTTTTTCCCTTAAAAAGAAAATCATTCGCCTCATATATTATTATTTTTTTAGTTCAAAAGAAAAAAATTCACCTCATACAATATATATTTTCCCCACATTAATGTATTATTCGCCAGGATTTTATGGAATTTTCATTTGACAAGGAAAAATTCTCCTTCACCTTTATATTATTTTCCTAATTTGGAAAATAATTTTGTCATCATCAAGAAAAATTTTCCCCTAAATTAATGTACAATTTGCCAGGATTTTACACTTTTTCCTAGGAGGGGGTTTCTTAAAGTTATCCCTGGAAACTTGCCAACAATGCTCATAAATAGAAATATAACATAACAATGATTAGAGGCTAAAGTAATGCATGACTTTATCATCCTCACAACTTCATTCATTAGTGGGGTTAGAGTTGTCATTTGAAAGGGGCCACTCTTCTTTTAGTGCAAAAACTTCTTCATTTTCCTTCCCTTTCCTTACAGGAGAGATAACTAGGGAAAATTATAGGAGCTATTTTAAGAGCTCGACTAATTATTGTCAGTGTTGGTGTCTACCTAGCCAAAGCCACCAACTATAGAATATCCTACAACCCAAATTCCCTATCTAAAAGTGAAGCCTTCATGTGGTGGAGAGATGAAGTGGCACCTTTAAAAATCCCTATCACCTCTAGATTGGTGGTGAGGAGCCTGAGAATGTGAGGTCTGTGAGTGGAAAGTGGATGAACTTCAGCCACACCGCCAACCCAAAATTAGATAATGGTCATGGAAATAAGAAGGGTTTGAGGTACCCTAGAAACTTTACAAGGTCATTCTCTAATGTTTTAGAAGCTCGTGCAAGTGATCCATCTCAAGTGCAATATTATTATTTTTAACTTAAATCTAAAGCATCACATTATTATTACTCTTCACCAGCTTCTTCTACTCCTTCTTTGACATAGAAAATTATTGGTGGATTACTCTAAGATTTTTATATCCTATTAGAACTTGATTCCCTCCACCAAAAGCATGTAACTTCGGCAATAAGGGCTTCATCCACAACAAAATTCTTGTCGAAGAGGTTGAGGGTACCATTTTTCCATCCCTCCTCAAAGGTTTTGGTAACCTTCCTATCAAATCCATGCAACCTCTCCAAATATGGAGTAACCCCTCCCTTTCTCAATTGATACCAAATTGTGGCATCGTTCCTCCACACTTCACAAATTTTAGTGGTACGGGAGCACCTTGACCCTAAGCATTATGATAGGTTGCATAATATGCATATATTGAAGGCAAAGAGACTTTCCTAAAACCATTTCCAAGAAATGGTTAAAATGCTTAAAATGGCATTGTAATGTATTAAAAAGATAGATGGATTTGCATTGTTAAAAGAGTGGAATGTGTAATACAGCATTAAATTTATGAATGAGTGGGAATGACAGGTATATAGGTTAGTTTTCTATAACTACCTAAGAATATCAATGAAGAGATTCAATCTCTATAAAGAGAAGTAATGTAACCGAATGGAAGGGAGGAGGAAAACTATGAGTTAATAGAAAAAGAGAGAAAACGAGTGAGAAGGAATCGGGCTCCCTGGCTGAAGGCCAGAGAGCCATTAATGTTATGTATGTTTTTAAAGTTCTTAAGAATCTTGTTTTTGATTGATAATGGTGGCACTTTGAGTCATTTTTCTATTTGTGGTGTTCCCATTTGGAGAAATTCAGTTTCGTAGAACTTCCATGGTTGACATTATTTATTAAAGAGATAAATTAGTTTATGTATGGGTTGTTAAGTTATTGGAAATGGATATTGAATAATCCATATTCTGGAAGGAATCAGTTTGTTTTGTTTGAACAGTCTCGAATTGGGCGACACTTGAATAGAGTATTTAAAGCTTGGTTATGTGTCATTGTTTTTATGCCAATCTCAATTTGGAAGAAGGAAGCGGTTTTATTTTTTTAGAGAATGGATTCAAGATCCATAACGGTTTTTCAGAACCGTTGCATGCAATCTATGACCGAGTGACATCAGGGGAAGTAGATGGAGTAGCTGTGCCATGTGGAGGATATCTCAAGTTGGTGCTTGAAACATGTAATGGCTATCGACATCATAGTGGACTTATACCATGTGAAGACCAAAATGATTAGCACTCGGCCTTTTATGAGGATTAATTTTGTATGTTACCATCCCATGGTTTGTATCGGGCGCTTGGCCTTTAAAGAGACTTGAGTGTTATTGAAGATCACCGTGTTGTGTGACTCAGGTTTTGAACAATGAGAAGGCAGCGGATATTCTAGAGAAAATTTGGCAAGCGTATTCTAACTACGCTCATGATAGTGGTGCGACAAGAACCACTAAGGTGGTAGAATGATAGTAGAGAGCCGAATGATATTTATGCAGTGTGAATTGAAGATGGTAGAAGCCAAGAGTTATGTGGAAGGAGGTGGCGGTGTGTTATGGTATGGGCCTGTTCAAGTTGAAGTCACTCTAAGAGGATGGCCGAAGCCATCCTATTTTTTTTTTTAAAACACAACATTTTGCAATGGAGAAAAGATAGTGAACACTCCACCATCTTAAACTGTAGAAGACCCAAAAGTATGAAGTATCACTGATTACACACCAACCATGGTCGGTTATGGTTGGCATATGCGGAGTTAAGCAAGATTATGGAGAGTTTTTGGAGAATAGATGACTAGGTAAATTTTTGATTTACATCATTTAGGCTCAATTATCCTTCTATCACCTCTCATTCTCTTAAACCAACTATGGAATTTTGTACAATAAAATTTAGCACGGAGAAAACTAGGGTTTGAAACAAACAAGAGGCCGACAGTAAAAAAATATGGAAATGGCCACCCAAAAAATGTGTGGGCTATCAAGTCAATTTATAGTTCCCCTTTTAATAGATAATAGACACACCTGTCCATAATAAATTTCTTAATCCATGCCCTCATTTTCATTAAATGATCAGTTTCTATAAGTTCCATGTGTCCGATCGTAATGCAGAAGGGATTTAACATTATTACTTAAATTTTCCTCCCCATACCATGTGTTCATAGCCTTTGAACTCACCCTGATATTGGCAAAAAAATATTCCACTATATTGGTCTATCTATAGGCATGAGCAATATAACTCTTTTCAAAGGTTTTAATAATATTAATCGAGGTGTTTTTAATGTTATCTATGGTCCATGAGGGCCTATCTCTTCCTTTCAAGCACTTGATAATATTGTTGGAATCTCCTTCTATCCAAACTTTGCTATGTCCAAGATTTTTGGCAATCAACAATGTTTGGTGAACTCCCATGGCCTCAGCAAGGTGGCGAGTCCCTGGATTTCTCTTGGCCGACCCATCAAAATTAATATTAACCCATTTTTTTGGAGGGTAAGTCCAGACCAAAACCTCTCTACTTCCCTTAGGCTTTATAATTGGTCGAGTGATATCAATATTAATTTGCCAATATTTAGAGACTCTCAAATCCTCCTCTTTGCACCCACTTTTTGGATGCTGATCATGAGCCCTTGCCACTAGGTTTATGTTCTTAATAATAGCTTTGACAATCTTGTAAACCACCACCTATGGGGGAGAGATTTATCCCTAAAGATTATATTATTTTATTCTTTCGAGATACCCCATATATGATGGGAAGAAGTGACAGACAAGAGGAGATTGATAATTTGATTAGAAGAGGGACATTTCCATTGAAGAAAAAAAGTCGAGAAATCCAAAGGAAAAACCCAGCATAAGTTCCATTTGAGGAGGATCCTAGACCAAATCTCCCATGTATAGTTGACTAAAGAAGCAAATGGTTAGCGGATTTAAAATATTTTAAGCAAAGGTAACATATGTTGGGGATAATTAAACATCTTTTGTAAAGTTTGTTTGTAGTAAGAATCCTATTTTGCATTAATAACCAGAATAAAATATTCACTTGGAGAGAGATTTTTGACCCATTTTTTCGACCAGAAGGGAGGAACCAAAGATAACAGGGATAGCATGGAGACATCAGACACCACCAAGTAGCTTCCAGATGTACTTCCAACCTAAATGAGATGGTCAACAAATTCAAGGGATAACAACAGAGCATTAAGGGGAATTTGAAAGTGTAGAAGAGCACCATTCACCACTATAAGGTTAACCCACTTACAATTCTTCAAATAATATACCACCCAAACTCTAAACCTTTCTTTGCATTCATCCACAAAAGCAGGAAAACATTTTGATTCACACAAAGGTTCATCCATTATCCATTTATCTTCCCAAAAATGAATTCTCCTACCATTCCCTAGCTTCCATATAGTCCCTTGCGCAACAATATCCTTAACCTTGAGCGTGTTAATCCAGAGATAAGATCACTAAGGAATAAGAGGAGACCTCATAAGATCATTCAGATTAGGGGCCCTGTACAAATACTTGCATTTCTAGATTGAGTTCCATTTTCTTAGATCCTCGTAAGTCCTCCAAATTTTCTTAGCTAGAAGAGCTTTATTGAAAGTAATAATGCTTCTAATACCAAGGCCTCCCATCTTTTAGGGCTACACACATTATCCCAGGTAAGAAGAGGGAGGCATTTTCTATCCTCCACCCTTGACCAAAGCAATTTCTTCTGGATCTTTTGAATGGAATCAAAAAAATTAGAGGGGATTTTAAAAAGGCTCAGAGCATAGACTAGAAGATTTTGGAGAGAATATTTTAATAACTAAATTTTATATCTCTCGACATATTTTAGACTAATGAATTCACAACCTTGTAGTAAAACTAATCAATGTTAAGTTTTGATTTATCCTCTTCTTTCACTAATTATTATGAGCTCATCACATGTTGTATACTAAAATTTATTGTTATGATTATGTATTTAAATGATATTTAATTATACTTATTTATCATGTGTGTGAAGTATTTGAATATTATTCATATTTAAGGAAGGTTCATGCTTAGAACACTTAGATTAAAAAACTGAAAATAAATTAATTGTACTTATCTTGATATCGCCTTAGGGTATTTGCATGATTTTTGGCTACCTTCAATTATTAGCACTACTGGAAAGTTTCTTTTTTTAAAAGTTAACTAGCAATTTAGTAACATTTTAAAGATATTTTTAAATATTGTCAAATCTAATAGAAATGAAAAAATAATAAATCAAGTCAACTAAAAAGTACCACACTAGTTGTGGGAATAGATTTGCAAACCCATAAGAAAAATCATAAATTTTGCTCAAAAACTCCTATTAGAACCCAAATGAAGAACAAATGAAGATCTACCATTTCTAGCATTGAGAAGATTAATCTTTAGAAGTACATTAGAGTTATTCTTCTTCATTTCCCAAAATAAGTACCTTTATTTGTTTCTTATTTAATTTTACAAAATAAGTACATGATTTTGAATGATTTATTCTAATACTTGTAATTTATCAACATAAGTTAATTTAATCTTATGTGTATACATTCCATTTGGTTATCCTAGTGAAAGGTTAGAAAAAAGTTTTCTTTTGTATTTTGGTGAAGTCATTTTTTGCTAAATGACATGCTTTTTGTAATAAGGCTTTTGTTCAATTTTAGAGTTTTTTATATATAAATCATTATAAATATTGATCCCATTCTGCAATCTAATCTTTCTTTTATCTTTGTGCTTCATCAATATATTCTTACTTTAATAGTGCTTTTTGCGCTTATCTATATATCTTTTCTTTAACACACTCTATCCACCTCTATCTTGGTTTTAGGATTTACATTGTACGCTTACTTTATATTTTATTCTTATTTAAAAAATCTAAATCACCGCAAAATTATTTCAATTGTATTTTATTTACTCAATATTTAAGTTTTTATATATTTCATTATAAATATTGATCTTATTCTCGTATCTAATCTTTCTTTTATATGTGTGCTTCATCAATATATTCTTTCTTTAATAGTGTTTTTGTGCTTATCTATATATCTTTTCTTTAACACACTTTATCCACCTCTATTTTGATTTTAGGATTTTCATCGTACGGTTGCTTTAAATTTTAATGTTATTTAAAAAATCTAAACCGCCTCAAAATTATTTTAATTGCATTTTATTTACCATATTTATTTGAGTTTTTACAAAATATTTTGAATATTGAATTGGCTTTTGTTTCAATGATGCTTTAATTGAAAACATAAGTAATGGTTTGATTTATGACATGATTACTATACATCCTTCTATGATTTATCATGTGGTTTCATAGATTAATTTGTTTATATTCATAGACCATATTTTACTTATATAGTCATCATTCCGCCCCTTTGAATAACATTTCCTTAATAGATACCATTGACTTTTCTATACATCATTACAACATACCATTTTTTTATTGGAGAGCTTCCTTTGGATCTATCCAAGCTTGAACACATGACATCTGTTTGAATACTGGTGGAGAACCTCTACATCCCATTTTTTATTGAAGAAATTTTTTTTGGATCTATTCAAGCTTGATCACATGACATCTCTTTGAATACATGTGAAGTACCTCTACATCCCATCTCACACATTATTTAGTCATACCTCAACAAGAATAAAAATATATACATAATGTGTCCGTAGTAGATGATACTTATTTCCAATTCCTTTCCCATTATTTGGACATATAGTTTGCATACAAATATGAATCTAAATTTGTATTTCCCTTTATTTTAACTATCTTATTTGTAAGATTCACAATTTGAAAGCATCTAGATAAAAAGATTTTCTATCAAATAAATACTAGGCAATTTTTTTTTTTGATGAATAGTGCCTTTTCAATTAATAAAATATCAAATTTACATATCCACAAAAAAGGGGCCGAGGGATATAGAAATCACCCTGCAGAGTTCACACGGCCAAGCTAGAAACAAAGTACAACTATTCATAAAAAAAAATAGGCATAAAGCCATTAAGCAACAAGAGTAGTGGCAGAAGGATGAGGATCTTTATCATCAGAACCCCACACATTATTGGGGTTAACAGGAGGGTCGAGGAGCGACCATCCATCATCTTTAGCTTCTTCTTTATCTTTCTCTTCTGCCCTAGGCGGAGAAATGGCTAAAGCTAGGCGGGGAAACTTGGAAGAGGTGGTAGGATGCCAATCAGAGCCATGACAAGAACCAGGAGCATCAGGAGGGCCAGACTGAGCCAATGCTGGAGACTAGCCAGAAGTACGGCGAGGTGGAGAATCCAATCAGCACCACCAATCATTGCCACCACCTCTTAGAGAGTGGTGGTGGGGTCCGTGAGAAGCACGCCAAGGAGTTATGTCCATAGTGGCAGCCTCTGGGAGGAGTACCTTCAGCAAAAATGGCATCAAGAGGAACCCTGGCAACAGTGCACGGAGCATTGCCCCAATGATTGAGTAGCTCCTACAGGTGAGCCACTTCTAGAGCCACTTTATTGGCTTGAACTTGAATCTGCATCATAACATTATTACAAATGCAAGCCTTGTTATACAGAGAAACATTCGTATCAAGAAAGCTGTGAGAAAAAATAACAGCATTCCTATCTTTCCATAAATAAAAGTATGCCAAATCTGGGTAAACTTGGAAGGAAGTCTAGGAGAATCTCCTAAGATAATCATGTGCCAGTAAAAAGGCTCAGGCTGAAAGGGCTTGAAGAAATCATGAATCCACTACCAATACCATTGAGCTCTCCTACAAAACCAGAAGATGTGTAAGAAAGATTCAGGGTGACCATAGAAAGGACATCGAGGGTCATGAACACCTAGATGTTTGAGCCTAGGGCCAACTGCAAGCCCTTGAAAAAGTAGACACCAAGAAAAAAGAGCCATTTTGGGCTCCGTAATGGCAGCCCAGATGGTTTTAAAGAGAGAGCTCCAGTGAGAAGTGGAAGAATGAAGATTCCATCTCTGATTAAGGTTATCCACCATTGGAAGATGGGGGGAAAACCACCTATAACCTAGCCTTGGTTTGTAATTTCTCAAAAGGTGTGGTAGGATACCATTTCCAATCCTTCTACCAGGGCCTAACAGACTGAATACCAATCTTATGAAGCAAGTTGGTAGGAATTGCAGAAACCAAAAGATTAAAAGTATGGTGATTTGAGAGAGCCAAACGATACCATACTTGCATATCCTCCCATGAATGGAGACCCATAGAGGCTCTAGAGAAGAGGTCATTGGGTTTCCAAATGCCACGTTTGAAAAATGCAGAGCACTAGTCCCTTGAGTCTTGGCCAGGGAGATGCCTTGAATAGAAAATAACGGAGACCACCAGAGGCTTTGCTGATTGAAAGAAAGACCATTGCAAAAGGCATCACCATCCCAATAGAGAAAGGGCTTAATATCTTCCCAAGCTTTCCAAATGATCTTGATGATGAAGGTACCCTGAATTTGAACAGGTTCTTTCATAGTGAGCAAGGTTTGGAGACCAATGCCCTTCCAAGCCGGTCTATGAACTGGGAATCCAGAAGAGATGCAGTGCCTGACAAGAATTTTCTAGGCCTCATCACCAGTAAGAGCATGGATAATCCACTTCAAAAAGAGAGCATACCCCTGCCTCTAAGTGGAGAGAAGGCCAAGGCCTCCAGAATCATGAGGAAGGAAACATAACTCCCAAGCAACCCTATGAAACCCATGGCTGTCAGCACCAAAGGCCCAAAGAAAATCTCTGAGTAGACATTCCAGCTTGAGATAAGAAGCCTTAGAGGGAGCCCAACATGAGGAGTGGTAGACATGAGTAGCAACCAATACTTTGGAGCAAATATGAAACTTTCCAGCAAGGGAAAGAGGCTTGCAGATCCAATATTGCATCTTTTTTTCAATCTTGGCAATCACAACATTCCATAAATCCATAGAGGAGCCATGGAAAGAAAAGGGAATGCCCAAGAAGTGGAAAAATTCCCCATGCTAAACCCATTTCCAGCCAAAATTATTAAGCCAAGTAGGGGCTGCAAGAAAAGACTGTCTCAAACAAAGAGTTTTAGACCATTGGATAGAAGATCCAGAGGCTTGACAAAAGGTGTCTAGGCATTGCAAGGCATTGGAGATGTTCTCCTCATCCTCAATAAGAGTGAGAAATCAGTCATCATCAAAGTGACCATTAATAAGCTGGGAAGAGGAATCAGGAATGGAAATGTCATGAACCAAACTAGAGGAAACAAAGTTGGCAAGCAAATACCCAAAGCCTTCAGCAACAAGCACATATAAGGCAAGAGCCAGCAGACTGTTAGTAATAACTGAGGGGGGGGGGTGAATCAGTGGCCTAAAAAGTTTATCCTTTTAAACTTCAATCCACCAATTAATACACCTCAGATTATTAAGTCCCTACAATATGTATGCCTTTGAAATACTTGAAATAAATAATTGTCTGTCGGTTTACCTTGTCTATCCTTCTTCTCCTTAATAACCGATAAGCAGTAAAACTTATTTACCGATACTCAGTAAATATGCACAGTATAACAGTCAATCCATAAATGCATATGTGAAATGTAAAACAATAAAGTAATAAACCATACACACATAACACAAGGATTTTAACGTGGAAACCCTGTTAAGGGAAAAACCACAAGGACCGGTACCCCAAATTTTCACTGTTCTGAAGTGAGCCCTGTTAGGAGCCAACCTTGTTAAAGGTTACAAACACACTGTTAAGTGTGACCTTGTTAGAGGATTTTTATACATAGGTTGTCACTTAGTATCTAGCTTCTATGCTACCATCCTTGAATCAGCCTCTAGACTGTTAATAAGCTTTATGCTAATCTTACTACCATCCTTGAATCAGCCTCCTTCTTAGACTGTTGATAGGCTTTAGGTAAGATCTATGCTACTATCATGAGTCAACCTTCTAGTAATCTGTTAGGATATACCTCAATTACAAAAGACTGTTAAGTCCTGCTCTGTTAAGAGACTTAATGCTTCAATGGTCAAACTGAAACACAATGACCTGTTTCTAATGCAACTTTGAATTGTAGATATTCAGATCTATTTACGTACATTACCTTTCTGATCAATGTATCAATTCTGATCCTTTGTTCTTCATTCTTTCTACTCTGTGATGCTGTGCTTCACTATTTTTCAGTGTCTACAACATTCTTTAGCTCTTCCGTTAGCTTGATTGATCAGGACTGCATGAAGTTTAACCTTCATCAGTTTCTCTTCAACATCTTCTATCAATTCACTCCCCCATGTATCTGATTGCTTTTAGAAATGAATTATTCTTGTCTCTTATATAGACATGATATTCCTTAATTCTTTGTTCTTGATTCTTGATTCTTGGCATGAAAAAAAATCCAACCAAATTGATTTATGGCTTTAACTCCTAATTTATCTCATAGTTATCTTCTTGCCAGCTGTGTAAATCATCTTTAAATCACTTACTTAACTGTGGTAAAATAAAACAAATAAAACAACCAGTTAATTCTATTCTTAAGCTCTGCTAGCTATTTATTTTTTCAGTTTCATATCTCTCTATTCTATCGGTCAATTTTGCAGTTCGTCACCAGTGACAACTGCCAGTTCCGTCGGTGTAACTTCAGTTAGCTTTGGGATCTCCATCCGTTGGGCATCATTGGATCTTGATCGTCGGGAAACACTATTTTTAGCTTGTCAGGCATCCTATGATTTTACTTTGTCATGTAACACTATCTGTTGCTCGTCGGGTATTACTTTGACTTTATCTCTGTCTTTACCGATGGTGTGCACTCCACCGGTGTAGTCTGTCACTTGGTGAATGCTTGACTTTTATGTATTGCTGAGAGCATAACTTCTATGCAATTGATTCTCTAAAGTCTTTGGCATTATGTATATGACCATACAGGTGATATCAATTTGACATCAATGACAATACAAACCATTAACTTATTTAATGTCTTGCATCATCTTCAACTTAACATTATCAAATATTCAATCAGTTATGTTACCCCGTGTTTTCCTTATGTTAAAGAAATCAATCAAATCCAAACCTGCCAACTTGAACTTGAAGGTTAAACCTATGTCACTTCAACTTCAAGCGAAAACTAGTATCCTTTGCCTAGCGTAGTCAATGTTTTTCCCGCCAGTCTGAACCAACTTGTGCAAAGTTGAAGTTGAAGTTGAAGTTAAGTCAAGATCATACTTCAACTTCAACTTCAAATTCGTTTATTTTCTGACAAAGTTTTCTTTCTTTCTCGCAGGTGTTTTATTCAAAGAAATGGGTGCATTTTTCTTCTAAAACAAAAGAATGGGTCCCATCTCCTGTCAGTTCTAAGATGTGAAAGGTGATAAATGTGATAGCTGGGAAAATGCATGCGAAACGCAGCCGGCTTTTGGGAGAATAAAAAATAGAGATCTGCTGACATCATGGGAAGTTAATCCATACATGGATTTGATGGAAATTAACTAAAAGCAGTCTTGTCAAGCTCATTTGGCATGCCTAGTATTAATTCCTTAACTCACTCCATATCTTCCCTAAGATTTCTGCAATTACTCCTTAAAATGCCCTACTTTTCTAGCATAATTGTTTATCTGGCCATTCTTGAATTCCAAGTGTCAACTGGTAAGAAAAAGGATTGAAGTTCTTAGCTTTGCTGAAAATGGTGAGTGCATTATATAATTTTCTCTCTCATTTCTCTTGCACCTAGTTTTGGTTAAGAGTGTTTCAATTTTTTGTTATTTCTGCAAACCCTTTTCTGTTATAGAAGCCATGACTCTCTTCAGACCCAAGCTACCAAAACCAGAGAAACCTTGCTTATTAAGCTCCCTCCCTGAAATTAGAGATACCTTTCTGGTAAATGTAAGCTTACCTGAGATGTTAGAGCGGATTAAAAATATTCAACCAGGGCCCATATACCAAAAACTAACTAGTAGTGGGTTAGTCGAAGCCACCGCTTTCCTAGCAGCCATAGGATGCCCTGAGCTGGTTATCGAATGTGCAAACCATTATGACCCTAATACTGGGTGTATCAAGAAGACTACAAGGAAAGTGCTAGCCAGAATAAACAGGGATAGTGTCAGTTCAGCATTACGGATTCCTCATAAAGAACCCTACGAGCCTTAGACATTTGACAAGGTTGAGCGCTTATATAGCAAGAACAAGAAGAACTATGACTCTATTGTAGCTCAAACATGGCTCCTAAAACTGGCCCTTGGAGGCTCAAGGCTTCCCAAACTGTTAACCATTGAGCATTTCATTAAATAAATTGCTGACATTGTGCTGCTTTTGAATAGAGTGAAAAGAAATGATCATGCCTTTCATTTGGAAAATTGGATGTATTTCTTCATCCAGAAGATTGTAGAAGGAGAGAAATTTATTGACTGGGCCGACTTAATAGCTGAAGGTTTGCATAAAGGTTTACTAGCTGTAAGCAGTTTTGGCTCTTTCTACTTGTCTTCCTTTCTGGTCTACATTTTAGCTGCATCTAAAGAATGGGAAAGTCTCCCTCATGAGCCCTAGACAGATGAAATGACCATCTATCAATATTACATAGTCCTTCAGCTTGATGAACCCTACAAAGAATTTCAGAGGGTGAATGATGTGTTTGTTGGGAGGTTAGTTTTTGAACTTCAAGGTCATGAAAATTGTAGACTATCTGAAGAATCTATGCAATCTATTAAAATTTATGGTTGTTTTTATACTCAGTTTCCCAAGTTCACATATATCAGAGTTAGAGGCTTTACCAGAGAACCTTTTAGATTGCCACGATATTGTCTCGATAACATTGTCTTGTCTGAAATCTGTAGACAACTTGTCTGTGTGATAGATCCATCTGAAACCACCAAAAATTCACCTACTTTCCTCTTTCCTATTGAAATTGGCCATTACAGATGCCCTAGTTTCAAACAAGCTGTATTGACAAAGATAGTATTGTCCAATTTATGTTTCAAAACCTATTTTGCAAGGAAAGTTTTTGATCATATGGGTTTTTCTAAAGATAATATCAAACATGCAGTTTCACTTACCCATGTGCCCCATCTTGAGGATGACTGGGCTAATTGTTCATATGAAGTGGAGATAAGGAGAAGGTTGTGGTCAAGGTTAACTGTGAGTCAGATACAGTTGTTCAAGGTTGACCTCAGTACCAGCAAAATAAAAGAGGATGAAAATGAAGAGGTGGTTGATCCCCTTTATGCTAAACAGATTGAATCTCTACCGATCCATGAAATTGATTGGAGTAAAAATGAAGAAGATGACCTGCTCTCCCATACATCAGAAGTTTTAAAAAGAACTGAAGATTGGTTGAAAATAAGGAGAATTCACTCAGCCACCCGTAGTACCCTGAGAAAACATTTGAAAATCAAACAAAATAATTCTAGCCAAGAGCTAAATGTTACTCCTAATATTTGGGTTGGTAATCCTATTGTAGGTTCTGCAAAAGTTGAAGTTGAAGTAGCTGTGCCATAGATTCAACTTCAAGTTCAACAAGAAGTGGTGAGCACCAAAAGAATCATCCGTTCAAATACCAAAGGTAGAAGGGAAATACAAGATAAAGGAAAGGATAAAATAATGATTGAGTTGGATCTTTCTGAGGTTACAACCACAACGGAGCAAAACCCCAGTCCTACTATGGCAGATAGTGTGATAGATTCTCAGAAAGTGGCTGATGATGGAAATATGTAGATGAATGCCCTTGCTTTAAATAACACTTCTCCCACACCTAATAAAGAACCCTCTACGCCGAAATGGCTAGAAACCTTTGTTGAAAGGAAGAGGAGCATAGTACCCCTTTCAATGCCTATGGATGACTTAGTAAGCAAGTGTTTAGGGAAGTCCTCGAAGGAAAAAAAGGCCAGCATAGAGTCTAGAATTCACTTTGACAAAAACACTAGTCATTGGTCAGCAGAAATCACTAAGCCTCCTCAAGATAGCCTGCATGACTTGCTCCTCAAGATTATCAAGTGTCTAAAATAGATCTCGGGAAAGGAAGTCGGACTATGGACATGAAATTCTTCGAAGCATCTGACAAAAATATTGCAGAAAGAGTATGGAAAGATGCTCGAGATAAAAAAGACATGAAAGAGGCAATGAAAAACATGGCTTAGTACATCAACGCTACCCTCCATCCAGAACCTAAACTCCTAAATGAAATTTCTGCAATTGTTGATGTCACCTCTTCAGCCAATCAACAATTTCTTGACAACCTGCAGAAGTGCAAAGCTGTTACAAAGATGTTGGAGGAATGGTTGCAATATGTCTTGGAAGGAGCAATGAAATAGGTAAAACTGTACTACACAGCTCTGAGAAAATATGTTTCCATTATCAAAAAGGTTGAGGCAAACATAGGGGAATATGAAAAAGAAAGGAATAATTGGGTAAAATAAGTGTTATGGATTGAAGAAATACAGGAAGTTGGGTTGCAAAGGTTCCTCTCCAAATACCCTATGGCCGATTTAGATGATAAAACACTCTATGTAATTAAAGATTGCATAGAGTGGCGAAATGAGGCACTCATACAAGGAGTAGCAGAAATCAAGGAGCTCCTGTCTGGTCTCAAGCTTGTGAATGAAATAATCTAGGAAGATCTAAAATGGTTTTACAAACATTGCTCTAGTGAAGATAGTGACTCCATGCCCCCTATTGAAGATATAATTAAAGAGATACAAAAAAAGTTTCTGGAAGTTCAAGAATTGAAGGCACCCATAAGGCAGGATTTTAAAAATATTGCACATACTGAAGCTATGCTGATAATCAATCAGAAGCACTTGGAAATGCACGAGGAAAAGATAACAGAGTTGAAGAAAGAGAAGGAGGTCTGGAAATAGAGAATCACCTATATTGGCTTGCCTCATCAATCGGTTATCTCTGTATTTACCACTGCCTATGAAGCCTGGAAAGCCAAAAGAATCGTAGTTGACATGGAAAATAATTTGTGACACCTGGAGCCCGCTAGTTAGATAGTTGCTTCTTTTTGCTTTCTCTGTTATTTTCTTTTATCGCATTTCAGTTGACACGGTTATGTTAACCAAAAAAATATTTACTCCTGGCGGGGTAATTTTGGATTCAGTTATCCAGCCCTGATCAGTATAAGTATGTAATAGCTGATATCTAAAAGAGTTGGTCTCTCCATAGATACTAAAACTAAACTACTTTTTTTTTACTCTATGCTTTAAATTTTGAATGTATCTTTCTAAATTTGTAGCAAAGTAATATAAAGTTCTACAGTTTTATATGTTAAACTTTTAGGAGTAGACACTATTGTTTACTCCGTAGTGATTTATGTTCTTGTGGATATCAATTACTTGTGGAAGTTTAGTTCCTCTTTGTTGCACGTTGGAGATCTGTTGCTTTGAAGTTTAAAGGCTATGAGGGAAGAAATTAAATCACTCATCGATTTCTCTATTTTAATATACAATAATGTGGATGATTTTGGTTGTCATAATTGAATGGTTTTTCAGCATACATTTTCTTTTTATATTCATGAGTTAATTGATTCAAGCTTTTCAGTATTTTAAGTAAAATACTCATTGGGAAGATTTTCCCTCAAAAGAGGATTTAATGATTATCTTTTCAGTTAAGGTAGCTACACCTTGCATAACATAAAGCAATATCAAGCAGAGAATTCCTCATCTTTTGTTAGGAATTCAAACTGTTAGTTTAAAAGGATTTTCCTATTCAAAATTAAATCTTGGGAAAAACTATTTACTAACAAGTTACATGTCATCAATCTCTCCCTTTGGCATTGATGGCAACATACTATATTATCACACTATACTATTTCTAATACAACATGAAATACAATTGTTGAGATTCATCAAATTACCAAACAGTTTGTTTTTATAACTGATAAAAATGTCTGACCACCGGTAAGCTCTATGTTAGCTGCAGCTTTCTCTATTTTTTTCTTCTGATGTGTTGTGACCTCTGTTGATGTCATTTTTTTTTTATGTCTCTGTCTTGTATTTGCAACTTTTATACAAGTACTCTCCCTATGGATATGATCTCTCCTTGTTTGGAGTAATCTGAATAGTTTTTGATGATGATGATAATATGAATACATTCTCTCCCTTTGACATTAATGCCAAAACAAATATTTTCACAAATATATGACATTCTGTCAAATAATGTCTTCTATCCATAATATATTCCTTGAATTTCCCTTATCCATCATATAACAATATGCTCTGGTGCTTGGTTCTGATATATACCTTTTTATATATAGATGTAGCTTTGAAGTTTAGCTCTTGCTTGCATCAATCATGAATGATATTCTGATAATATATGGCTGATGCAACTTTCTATCCATATACTGATTGTTAGACATGGGTTTGACCCCTAGTCTTTTCCTCAGGTACTCAAATGTATCCTTGGGCAGTGGCTTGGTGAAGATATCATCCAATTGTTCTTTTGATTGCACATATTCAAGTATCACCTCTT